>PVJS01024425.1:0-28710 GCA_004027185.1 Glis glis
CCCCTAATCTGTGGGAGCTAGATAGAATGTGACTTAGAAGGGACTTAGAAGGGAAGAAGAAGAAATCTTTAGATGGACAAAGAAAGTGACCTAACTGAGGGAGTTGGGAGGGGAGTTGAGGGAAACACGCTATAGCACGTGATGTACATACACAAACCTATAAGACTCAATCACTATCCGGAGCATGAAAGGGAGGGAAGGGGGAGGGAATAGGGTGGGATTGGAGGGAGGGCTTAATGTGCAATGTGCGCATGTATGATGTTCATACCCTGACATATATCAAAATGCATAATTACAAATTACAATGCACCAATAAATGAACATAAAAAGTTAAAAAAAAAGTCATCCATTTGTTTCCCTAGGTTCACTTAATAGCAAATTGTTATTACCTTATTCATGATAGTTCTTGTCAAAGATCAGGGTTTAGCAAAAATTGCTTGGATATAAATTTAAAATGCAAAGTTTTTTCTCCTTTTCTTCCAATAGCAGCATGAGCTCGGGCACTTCCTTCTTTGAAACATCTCTAATTAAATTTGGTTTTTTTTTTTCAAACCTTAAAAAGCTTTATTTTTGTCTCATCCGTCAAGGGCACAAGATCCACCTTCATCACCTCTAGCTTTTGCTTTCTCCTTACAGACTTCCAGTGGCCCATTGCCCTTACCCAAGGATATGCTGTATGGACAGCTTCCTAGAACCAAAAAATACCTGTCCTCTGGGTTCAGTGTGCTCGAGCGAAGTGTGGAATCCCAGCTTTGCACACTTAAGCAGAAGCTTCTGAGAGCCTTCTACAATAAGCAGAAGGATTGAGCTGGGGGAGAGGGCTCAACAGTGTCATCCAATGGGTTATCACAAGTATTAACTCAGAAAGCTAATCCCCATGGCTGTTTCTCTGCTTTTAAGACACTGCAAGACACTCCTGAGCACAGTACATTCCAATGCCTAGGGTCAGTCTCATTCAGAAGCACAATGTAAGGAAAGTCTCATAATTGCTAAGTGTGCCTGATCCAGATCTGGTTCTGATGGACTGCCTAGAAATCCAGTTGAGCTTACTGGATTCCACCTTTGACCCTTCATACAGCTCATTAAAGCTAACTACTCTATCTTGCCTCTTACGCACTTTAAACTTGAAAATAATCCAAACTGTTTTAGTAGGGCAAAACTTCTAATTAAATTTAAAGTGCTTGCCTCCTTTCATCAAAACATTTTGGCAAATTATGGTGTCACATATCCCAAAACTAATTTAATCATTATATCTAGGAATTTAGATTACTAAGAAATCTAATTCCATAAAAGAAAGACAAATATACACATTTCCCATTCATTAATATGGTCACTCTTCTAGACAAATTATTTTCTTATTTTCTACTTCATGATGCCCATGTAGGCATGTCTCTGATTGTGGGGTTACTCTTTTACTCGAGCATTGAAATTTAAAAAACAAAACTACTACGAGAAAAACAATTCTTCTTTCAAAACTCTAGGCTAAAATATCTTTAATGGAACTTTTTCTACTCATCATTAAAAATGAAATAAATGTTTTATAGAAGTTGTGGAAATTCTAAAAAGTAGACTTTAAAGCATAGACCCTGTGTATTGAGAATATAAATTGATGAGGGGAAGAGTGAACACTACCTGATTAGTTTGTAGCCTGACCATACAATTGCTCATTATGGCTTAGGAAGACTAGTATCTCTACTGAATTGAAATTGATAATTCTTAGGTTAATTAAAAGAGAAGGGTGGATTATCACAAAATGTTAATGGTTGTGAGTGTACTTCACCCTAAAAATCTATAGATGGTGCCAATGTGACATTTAAGATCCCCTAGGAATAACCTGAAAGTCTATTACACATACCTAATTATTTTTATCTTTACCAGTCTGACTCATACTATAGTCAACTAAAAATGATTTTAGTCCTCTACTATAGAGTTGCATTTAATTACTCTATTAAATTTCATGAGCTTTGCCCATCTTCTGTATTAAGGACCCAGAAATGGATTTTGCAGGCTTGACAAATAATCCCCAAAACTAGCAAACCCAAAAAAGTAATTAACCACACCTTCACGAACTTATTATATCTTTCCTCACACAGAGACTAAAGTAAAAAAAAATCTTACATCCAATTTATATTCAGCTCAACAAGAGCAGATTCTAAAATGCTGAGGAAACTTTGAAGATTATCTCTATTTCTTGATAAGGACACAGAATCTCAAAGTGGTTGTGATACTTTCATTATCCTTCAGGTGGTTTACAATAGAAACCAAATTAAAACATACATTCTTAGCCGGGTGTGGTGGTGCACGCTTGTGATCCCAATACTTGGGAGGCTGGGACCGGAGGATCTGGGTTCATGGCCAGCCTCAGCTACTAAGTGAGGCCCTCCGCAACTTAGTGAGACCCAGTTTCAAAATAAAGAATAAAAAATCGGGCTGGGGGTGTAGCTCAGAGGTAGAACGCCCCTGGGTTCAATCCCCAGTACCGAAAAAAGAAAACATACATTCTTGAGTCTAAAGCCACTGTCTATGCTGCATTTTAAACAGCCTTATTTGAGCTTCTCTATCTCCCTCCCTCCCTCTCTCTCTCCCTCTCTCTCTCTCTCTCTCTCTCTCTCTCTCTCTCTCTCCCCTGTTCCCTCTTTCTCCCTCCCTCTCCTCTCTCCTTCTCCATTTTCCTCTCCCTCTCTCATCTTCTCCCCTTCTTTCTTTCCCTTCTCTTCCAGTCCCTCTATCTCCAAAGACTCTTGGAAATATTCCTTCGTTCCTCCTTCTTTACAAACATAAAAGTTGAAACTCCCTGACTTGGACAATCTTTGTCAATACCTCAAGTGTCCCTCAAGTTGGTTAATTAAAAACTAAAAAAAAAATGCTTACATAATTATTTTCTTAAAAGTGCCATGGTGGTACTATAGAGGATCCTACTCTGTTATTTGTTAACCTAGATAAAACTAATATAATGAAGAAAAGAAAGAAACCACAGAGCAGCAAAATCTATATTAGAATCTTGCTTTAAATATGTTAATTTTTCTATCAAGCATACAGAATAGTTCACATGTTATTAAACTGTATTAATCTGACAGATAACACTTAGCCTCCCTAATTAGAGCACATGGTAAGAAAAGAACAAAGCATTAGGTATAACGCACACAAATTTCCAGTCTTAGACTCCAGATAGGCAAACATAGACTGATAGAGAGAATGAACCCTGAGTTCTTGTAGCAATATAACTTCATATTGTTATTTCTCAGCTTCTGCTGAATATAGTTTAGAATTACTTTCCCCCCATAAATTCAATGGATTTTAGTTATGGCTGGCTTCTTTCAGGACTTCACACTACAGCCTTTCACTCAGGAAACTTTTATTTTACCCATTCTAAAGCCATATACATATAAAGGATTCATTTACACATGCAGATAAAGAAAGGGGGAGGGATCCCCTTCCACTAGATGAATGAAATAAAATGTCATCAATTATAAATACTGTATTAAAGGAATCTGATGGTGGTGGTTTTCCAAATATGTCCTGAAAGATAAAGTTCTGTTCCAAGTTAATCAACCTGATTCTTAGGTTTTTCAGACATAGAATTGTGTTCCAAACACCTCTTATGTAACTCTTGTTATTGTTACTTACCTAAGTGAAAATCATGATAAAAATAAAATGCAGTTATCTTTGGAAACCATACCATATATATCTTGCCAAAACCATCTTTATAAGCTTGAGACCTGAGCTGTTTGATGTGTTTTATGGACTTAATAAATGGTATTAGATTAAAGTCATTAAAAGACTTTTCAGCATAAATGGGTTTTATCTGGGAGACCGGATAGTTTCACTTAACAACAACAAAAAGATTTGTCCATTTAACTAACAGTCTTCATTTTCACTCATGTTCTCATTAGAGGAAATGGTTGCAGGAACTTTCTTTTTAAGCTTCTATCAGCTTCCTTTTTACTATGTAAGCAAAATAGGAGAAAAAAATACTTCCAACAGTAAAGATAATGGCTGGTCATAAACCCTAGAAATCAGGAACTAGAACAAAGCTGTGTCACCCATGCTGCCAGCCTCCTTGCAGCAGTGTGGCTCCTTATCAGCTGGAATGTTTGGGTCCAGTGATTGGAGGCATGAATTTCTACACTTATCTCTTTAGAAGTGATTACTAGGCACTTTGTTAATGAGCACTATATTTAGGCCAAATTGGAAGAAATATTACTATGAGAAGCTCTTAAATGAGATATGGATTCTTTACCTATATAAAATTTAAATCGATTTGTCCTACTTTGACTATGAATAACATTCTATCGAATGAAAACATAATTGATAAGAGGGCAGGGCAGTCACAGTGCTTTGCCCTCCCTGTCTATGGAACAGCACTGATATGTCCTGCAGCCATTTTCTATCTCTACTTTGAAAACTTACATTTTCTGATGAGAGACACAAATGGTTGTTTTTGTTTGTTTTCTAGAAAGATCTAGTCAAAAGTAAACTGTGTGAGTTATAAGTTGCCAGGAAACTATTAGGTAGCCATTTTATTTAAACATATCATAGTCTCAGTTATGCAGGCAACTTGATATATAATTCAGAGAAATGAGATGCTAGAAAACCGGGAGAAAGTATTTTGAAATGGTGGCATGACACTACTATGTCTGTGATGTTTCTTTTTCCTCTTTTGCAAGGAAGAAATTTATACACATAGGAACAATGTTTCTCAAACTGTAATGAATAAAAGAATCATCTGGGATACTTAAAAATCTAGGTTCCTGACTTCCCACATACACCCAGATGAAATTAATAGTCTGTAAGATCAGGAAGTTATTTTGGTGCAGATGGCCCTATTTATAAAAACTCCAACACCTAACTTTTCTGTCATCAAGACTGCCACAGAGATATGTTAACGCTGTCTTTATCAGCCCAGGTGGTGGTTCCATGACCCTGGACCCCATCACATACACCAGGGACACTTGGAGGCTGTAGTCCAGACCTGCAGAATCAGACTGCACAGAGACAAATCCGATGCATGCAGGACTAACTACCCTGGTGTATAACAGACTTCTGAGGATTCGAGAGAATAACAAAGATTTTGAGGCCATGTTAACTTGAAATGGTGGATTTGAAATCCCAGAAATACCTGTCAGCAAGGGAGGGATAAGAAATGTTATGGAACGAGAACTAAAAATAGGCAAAAGATAATTGATATCACCTAAGAATTAGTCAAAGTCAAAAGACAGTGTTAATATGTATCTCCTTTGCAAGATAAAAATATCATTTCTTATTTGTATTGACATATAGCATATATACAGATAAGTGGGCTTGAGCATATCACTCACTACACTGGCATAAACTGTACAAGTCTGTATAACCAGTCTCCGGAACAATAACAAAAAAAGATAGATAATGACCAATGGCTCCCACCATTTTCCCTACTGTCAGTACACTATCAGTGGAAACTACTCTCCTGAATTTTAATAGTATAAATTATTTAGTTAGCAAATATCATAGATGAAATACATCACAAAATACTCAAAGGACTTCACCTCCAGGTGACAGTTCAGATTGGAACTCCACTTCCTAAGTAGGTGATGGCATTTAAGAATATACAATAAGGATCTTCTACATTAAGCTTATTTCCCTCGACATTATATTTGTGAAATTCATCTATACTATTGCTAAAAATATAGGTCATTCATTCACATTCACATTGAGTATAATCATTAGTGTATCTCTT
Source organism: Glis glis (assembly GCA_004027185.1). NCBI lineage: Eukaryota > Metazoa > Chordata > Mammalia > Rodentia > Gliridae > Glis > Glis glis. The sequence goes on from PVJS01024425.1 coordinate 5,717, forward strand.
TACCAATTCTATTATCATGTTACATTTTGTAATTTACAATATTTTGAATTGTGTGAAAATTCTTGAACATATGTGGAATGTTTATTAAATGAAGCTAGGAGTTGAATTACTATTGTTAGAGTATATGTATGTTATTATACCAATTCACAGTTCCATCTTCAGTGTATGAGAATTCTAGTTTCTATATCTTCCCCAATGTTTATTTTATAATTTTAGTCATGTTGATGGGTAAAGTATTATCATGTAATATGTAATATCACATGATATCATATCATGTCATATAATATAATATCATATAATGTGAAATATTACCATATAATATCCTGGGTTCAATTTACCTTTCTCTTATAAATAATGAATTTGGACATCTATCTGTAAGTTTACTGGCCACTGAGATATCCTTATTCATGAAGTCTCTTAAAATCCTGCCCATTTTTCTACTGAGCCATCTGTCTTCTTACTGATTTATAGGAGTTCTTAGTATATTCTTTACAGAAGTCTTTCATCATATATATGGAGTGTGAATATTTTCTCCCTGTCCGTAGTTTGCCTCTTTACTATTCTATAATACCTTTTGATACCATAGATATAATTTAAATTTAATCCAGTTTTAAAAATTTTCTTTTATGCCTAGTACTTTTTGTATCCTATTCAAGATTTCTTTGTATATACCAAGGTCATAAAAAATGCACACATATGTTTTGCTCTAAAATTTCCCTTGTTTTGTTTGTACATTTAGCTCAGCAATCCACCTAGAATTGACTTTTATACATGAGGTAAGGTAGGAATCAAGGTCCTTTTTTAAAATATCTACCTATTAAACCCATGATTACTTAATGAAAAGATAAAACATTCTTTTCCCCATATACACAGTGTTCTGTTTTGTAAATCAAATGAACATACGCACAGTGGTCTATTTCTGGACTTTATTCTTTTCTATAAAAGTCATACTGTGTTAATTATATATTATCTTATAAGTATACTGATAAGTATTTTCTTTGAGGCTATGTTAATGTTCATAAATGAGGATTTCTATGGTGGATGTTAAATGTGTATGTTTGTGTCTATGTTATTGTTTCACATAGCTACATGAGCTTTATTTTTTAATTATGGACTACTAATTTTTAATTTTTTAATTTATTTTAACTGATATATGAAAATAATGCATATTAGTGTGGTACTACATGATGTTTTGATACATGTATATATTACATAATGTTTAAAATTAGTTAAACATATTTATTTCCTCAAACATGTATCATTTTTTCATGGTAAAAACTTTGAAAATCATTTTTTCTAGCTTATGAAATGTACAGTACATTATTGTTATATACTCACCCTTCAGTACTAACTGTGAACTAATCAAATTGCCAGATCACATAATTTTAGCATAACTAAATTAAAAAGTATGTCGTTACAAAGTAGAAAGTACTTGGAATACACACAGTAAGCCACCAGCACAGCAGCGGCTGCCAGCTCACCCTGCATGTGCTTCTGACCCTGGCGTGTAAGTGTCATCAGACATGTTATTGGCCCTTTTTAAATAGTCCTCATGAGCAGTGTGGTGGTGTAAAGAAGCTGCCTGGAATAAATGTTCCAAGCTGATTAGCAGGGGTTTAAAAAAAGAGGAAGAGAGAAAGAGAAGGAAAAAGTGTAAACACTGTCAGTTTTTTATTTAACCCAAGTATTTTGGTGGAGAAAACAAGTATCTGTTGCTTAGCATGTGTAAAATTATAGTCTATGTTTGTGAGACCATTGCTTGAATATTATAAATTATGTAAATACATTAATAAATTCTGAGTTTCATTCAATACTCAAAAAAAGAGAGAGAAAGTAACTTCTGAGTGTTGAATTTCCACATGTAAACCTATAAGAAGTAATAGACTCCTGCTAACGAGGCCAGCTGTGCTAAGTGCTTCCTAGCACAATGCTAACATTTTTTGCAAGGTTCCCTTTTTCTTGTCCAGTTAATTGATGAAAGTTCAATGATTTGTCCCTTACAACTAATCGAGCCATAACTCTATCAAATAAAGCAACTGGCCACATAATTGATTATACTGCTAACATTGATGGAATACATTTTAAACTTGCAGCAATGTATAAAATATTGTATTCTATTAGTGATCCCATGTTCTACATGGTAGTCTGTCAATTATAATAATAAAATAAGATAAAATTCATTGAGATTATTAGGTAAAAGACATCCAGTCTTAAAGACCATTCTTTCACAGCTTAAGATTTAGAAAATGGAATCAGTTTTTTAATAAATCAAGAAAGAAATCTCACTTAGGCCAAAAAGGGAGGGGGGAGTAGAAGGACTAAATTAACTCTTTCATTGCCTACTATAATTACTTTGCTTTAAAAAATCAATTGTTCATTTCAGTTACTGGGTAGGCCCAGTTTTAACATGCCATGTAATTTTTTTAATTGACACAGAAAAATTATACACATGTACAGGGTACTATGTGATGTATCAATACATGTATAACATTGTATAATGTTCAAATAAAAAAAACCATATCCTGTCATCTTAAAAGTCAAGTTAATAGTTTGACATGGTCACATTCTATAGGAAATATACGCTGCAACAAAGAACTGTTTTTATGGGAGCAACACCTCCACCTCCAATGAAATGAGCAAAGCAGAATTAGGTGCCCCTCCTGTGATAGGTGGTCTCAGTTACTCCCGCAGAGATTACCAACGCTGAGATGGTGCTTTACAGTTGTCCTGGATTAATAGAAGGGTATGAACCTTTGCACCTATGCAAGCAGGACTAGATATAGAATGCCCCTAGTAAGGGGACATAACTGTGCATGGTACATGGTTAAGGGCAATTGCAAGGAGACATTTCAACTGTGGGCCATCAGTAGGGAACACTCCCAACAGTTAGGGAAATGAATGCCTCATCTCAGAAAGTAGACCACCGTATTTCACCTTGCTTCATATAAGAATTTTATCCAGATACAAATCCTCCAGTGTTTTGATTGGTCTCATTACCTAAGAAGATTTACATGAAAGATAGTGTAACAAACTATAGCCCCCATGGAGTTAGCTAGATTCAGGGTTGACTAGCAATCATCATTTTCCTCCAAGCACTATCCATTTCCTGTTAATTTCACTCTTAGCAAGTACCACTGCTGTTATAGTTTACCTAGTGGGATGACCAAGACTTTCATTACTGAGGGATCTGATTTCTGGATATCATTTTCTTCTTAGGTCAGGACTCAGTAGGTCTACTTACTGTCAAAATTTGGCAAGGACTATTAATAGGCACCATGTGGATCATGTAGGTCCCAGCTGTATGATTCACTGACCATATTGTGTAACAACAGTCCTACTATCTCTTCTTGATTATCAAGTCATTTTGCCCTGGAAAAGACACATGGAGTGATTGGATAACAGCCGCAGCTAAAGGTTGAAAGACACTCTTGATGTCCCTTGGTGAAACATTCCTCTGCCCCAGGAACCAAAACCTCTAGAACAACATAATCCAGAGTTTCAGTAACACAAAGCACAGATTTCCCAAGAAAGTCACTGAGATAATGGTAAGAAGATTGAGTTAATCCAATTTTCAATACTATAATTAGATACCTGAGGCTGAGTCACTTTATAAAGAAAAGAGGTTTGTTTGGCTCACAGTTTGTAGATTCAGGGGCATCTGCTTGGCTCTGTTGAGGACCTTTGGTTGATGGCATAAATGTCAGGAGCAAGCATGGGAGCAAAATATTGCATTCTCAGATAGGCAGAAAGAGAGAGAAAGAAGACAGGAGGGGCCAGGCTTGCTCTTCTATTTAACTGTGAGCGATCTATAGGCAATACTCCCAGCAACTTGTAAGAACTAGTTCAGGGGTCCCACAGAACTATGTTAATCCCTTCTAAGAACAGTGTTCCCAAAGACCTAAGGACCTCCCACTGACCTCCATGTCTTAATGGCATCACTACCTCCCAGATCACCACACTGGGTACCAAGCTTCCAACAGATGAAATTTGGGGGAACCAACCACATCCAAACCATAGCAAGAGTCCATTCCTACTTCCAGCGATTAGTTCCAAGATCCATGTATTCTACCCACTGTGACACATGACATTGATTTAGAGTGTATCTAACTATACACATGAAAAGTATGTGCATCTAAGAGAATAGTGTCTTATTTTTGCAAGGTATTCTTTCTAAACTGATGTTTAGCTGTGCCTTCGGAAAACATTTTCAGGGGTAGGAATGGGCAGTGACTATAAATGAATATGAGGATTTCTTTTAGAGTGATAGAAATATTCTAAATTCAGTTGTAGTCATGGTTGTACAATCTGTAAATATGCTGAATTTACACTTAAAATAAGTGGCTTTAGCTGTTATATAAGATGATGCATATGAAGGACTTAGCATTGGTCTCTGTTGCTAGGTTGAATATTCAGCAATAGCAGGTACTAGGTCAGCCTTGGTAAGTTGGAGGCCATGTTGTTAAGCCCATGCATGATATCCATCCCTGCTTCCATGGTTACACTGTTCATACAATTATGCAAGCCCTTGGTTGGTCAGTGAAGAAGCTGACTGATTCATGTACATAATCATTCCATGCTTCATTCATGGTGTATAATGAATGCCAACATTGGATACATAGATCTTCACAATTCACACTCAAGGTCCTGTTATTTTTTTGGATCTTAAATGTCCCCAAAAAGCTCAGTTGTTGAAGGGATGGTCCCCCATGGAGTAGTGTTCAGAAGTAGGGCCTTTGGGAGGGATTGGATCTTGAGGGCTCTAGCCTCATGAATGGATTAATCCATTTATGGATTCATAGCTTAATGGGCTTTGGGGAAGTGGTGGAAACTTCCGAAGGTGGGGCGTAGGTGGAAGAAGTAGGCCATTGTGAGTGTGCTACTGAAGGTTTATTTTGTCCCCAGTCCTCCCCATTTCCTCTCTCCTCCTCCTCCTCTTTTTTCTTCTTCTTTTTCTTCTTCTTCTTCTTCTTCTTCTTCTTTCTTCTTCTTCTTCTTCTTCTTCTTCTTCTTCTTCTTCTTCTTCATCATCTTTGTCTTCTTCTTCTTCTTCTTCTTCTTCTTCTTCTTCTTCTCCTTCTTCTCCTTCTTTCTCTCTCTCTCTCTCTCTCTCTCTCTCTCTCTCTGGTCTCACTATGATTTAAGTAGCCTCCTCCACCACATGTTCCTGCCCCCACGTTCTGCCTTGCCACAGGCCCCAAAGCAACTGGGCCAATTATGGACTAAAACCTCTGAAACTGTGAGCCAAAATAAATATTTCCTCCTTTAAATTTTTTTCTCAGGTATTTTGTTACAGTGATGGAAAGCTGAGCAGCGCAGGTCTCTTAGGTTCCTCCACATGTTTTCAGTTCAAACTTTATCCAATCTTTGTTCTTCCCTGCCCATGACCAGCCAGCCAAACCATTCACCACTGTCCATGAGTTCATATACATGTATTTGCTTCAAATCTCTAGTTTTGTCCATGGAAGGATTTCCCATGTCCCCTCTATTTTTCAGGGTGACTTCCAGGGTGTGTTTGTAGGGCAATGGTAATTCACTGTTAGCTTGTACCACATAACAAGTCAGCCCGTCTATGAACCACATCTCACCTTTCCCTCTATGACATCAGTCAACATTTCCTCTACCCCTCAAGTATCTACAATAGTTGGTTAGTGAAAAGGCATCAGTGTAACAGCAGTGGATTTCATGGAAAGTCAGGCCACCTGTTCATATATTTTACTTGTGACCTGTGGCCCTGCGCATGACTGATCCCAGATCTATCACTTCCATATTATGATAAACTGCTGCTGATGTAGTCAGTCTGATATAAACCAATTCATAATTGGATGTTCTGGCCATAGAGTCATTTGGTATTTCATTGCCAGGATCTTGGTCACTATTAAGGTCCAGTAACACAACATGAACTATTTTCTGAATAGTGTTCAACTCTGTAGTACAAATAGTTTAACCTTGCTGCAAAGCCCAGGATTCTACCTTGCTTTATCTTATTGGATCTAGCCACCAATCTCACATAGTATCTTTTTCAGCTACAGCTGCCTCTAATACCACAGGATCTGGCAGGTTGTATGGCCCATGCAACAGGGCAGCTTGCATATAGCCTGAGCCTGCAACAGAGCAATTCTTTACTCTGTTCCACTCAAAGCTGGCAGTGTTTATGTCACTCAGTAGAGGCATCTAGCAGCAAATATGAAATATGCTACCTCTACATAAAACATAACCTTTTTTTTTGCGGTACCGGGGGTTGAACCCAGGGTCATTCTACCTCCAAGCTACACCCCGGCCCTATTTTTTATCCTTTATTTTGAAACCGGGTATCATGAAGTTGTGAAGGGCCTCACTAAGTAGCTGAGGCTGGCCGCGAACCCGGATCCTCCGGTCTCCTCCTCCCAAGTACTGGAATTACAAGCATGCACCACCACGCCCGGCAAACATAACCTTTTTTAAGCTCCATTGTTATACAGTTATATGTAGCTGGAATATCTCCAGTCAAAATGGCATTTACCTTTCATCACTTCAATACTAATTCTAAGCCACCCACAACAGGAAGATTGAGCTGCACAGGAGAGAGAATGTGTGTGTGCGTCTTAGCATATATTTGAGTGTATGACCTTTCAATAACTGTCATTGAATTTGGACTTCACTGTGATCTTAAAGGCTAATATAGCCAAATACCTCATTTTGAAGATGAATTAAATCCAAAAGAGTTCAGATATATACTCCCAAGTTGTCCCGTTAGCTTTTGACCTAGCTGAAACAGAATTTAGGTTCTTAGAAGCTGAGTAACCATCTGAGCTTCTTTGGATTTCATCTTATTAATTAATGGACTTTCACAAAGTCCTACTTTTCTTGAACTGCTTTTTGGCCTTAGAACTATATATATTTTTATTTTTTCTTGCTTCAACATAACCCTGGATAAATAGCATATTTATTCATTAAAATTCCTCAAATATTAGTGCCCTCATTCTATGTCTTTCTTAGATTAGCCCTGTTAAATAATTATCTGTGGGACCACTTCCACCAGGTGCCTAACCCCTCTTGCAGTAGTGCTAACTGCCATCTCTCCCCTCAGTTTCTACAAATCCTATCTTGTCTCCCTGATCTGGGCAGTTTGTATTCACAATAGACTGCATTGCCAGGGCAGTAAGATACATTGGGTGTTAATTGATACACTCTATTTTTTTCATCATGTGTTTTTTCTGATGGCCCTCCACCAATCTGGGAAGCTATATAAAAGGGGACCCATTTTTTGAGAATTGTTAATGGGTAAAATAAAAAATCTAAAATCTCAGCTTTCAAAATCAAAACCAGAGTTCTCCAGGAGATTCTGAATGATGATGACCTGAGCAAGGCTCTTTTTATTTCTAAAATCAGCCCTGAATTATCTTCATCTGCCCAAGTTTTTTTTAATGATTGGGTTCCCTGGGAAGCTGAGGAGATGAGGCTGTGAGCTCTTCTCCACTGTTCCTAGCCTGGTGACTGACTGAATACCCGAAGAAGAGCTTTGAAACCGTAGAGTGAGGATTGCAAGGTAACAAATCCTTGAGATAGTTTATCACACAGAGACCTATGGGTGGGATATTCAGCAATGGCTGGGATGGGTCTTTGCTTACACCAAGGCAAAGCAGGCATGAAGAGATGAGGGAATGGAGGAGATTCCTTAGCATACTCCATGCCGCTATCTCCTGGCAGAAGCTTGCATCACCTCTAACCATTGTTGGACCCCCAAACCTTGTGGTTTGTCAACCCAAAGCCAACAAAGAAAAGCTAGTAATCTACAAAATGAGCTACCTGCCAAGGTGTGATAGAGGCCAGCCCACAGAACTGCTAAAGGAGTTAGGTGGAAAGTGTAGCAGAAAAACTATTGGACCACTTAAGAAGATTCAAGAACAGCATCCCTAGAGAAGCTGAGAGTAGTGATTGGGCCTTGCCAGAACATGACCCAGGATACCTAGGTATCCTGAATGGTCAGGATACCTAGCAATCACTTTTCCAGATTTTCAGATCTTAGTCAATTTTCCTTAAGAAAAAAAGTTGAAAGAAACATAAATTAGGATGGAATGAGTAAAATCAATATATCAGCCACTATGCTAAATATTAATAGATTAAATTTGTTATTAAATTCAGGCTGAGAGTATAAAAACCTAGTGTCAGGGATAAGCTATACACCAATAAAAGGCACTTAATTCAAAGTTATTTTCAAATGGTTGCAAATAAAAATTTGGGCAAGTAGTTACTGGGCAAATGAAAAAGGAAAAAGAAAAAAAGAAAGATAGCAGGCATGGTGTGTCGGGGCATCAGTGTCTCGGGGCCAGCCCAAGGGTCTGATGCGATGCTGAAAGGGGGGGGCACACGCCGACGGCCCGAAAATCACATACCTCGGATCTGGAGATTTGTCTGGCAAGATCTCATTTATTAGAAAGCCAAATCTCTCTTTTATAGTAGAGGCAATACAGGAAATTCGCAATCAGTAGGGTATGGCACCACGCCCCCCTGTAACCTATCATAGGTAGATGCACCTGTCGTCTGTGAGCACGGAAGGAGGTAACCACCTATCATAGCCCTCCTGAGGCTAGGTGGGGCTATCTGCGGGACCTCCCTCCGAGTCCGCCAGCGCCATCTTTGCCATTAATATGCTGAGTTACTGCCACGTGGGAGAGGCCCGGTACTCTAGAGCAGGCTTCTGCCAGTCCACCAGGCCCTTTCATGGCACCGGGTAGAGGGCCCAGCAATGGTGTATTAGCTTCCCATCACTATAATGAAATAACTGACAGGCTTCTTATGAAGAAAATGAAGTTTTTTTCCACACACTGTTTTCAGTGTTCAAAGTCCAAGATCAGGCAGGCCCTATTGGGTTAGCCTCTGGTGGGGGCGGCAAATGGCCTCACATCATGGCAGGAGCACACATGAGAGCCAGCAGTCCCATCTCAAACAGGAAACCAGAGAGGAGTGGGTGGAGGCCAAACTCAGACTTTCATAACCACTGTCTTGCAACAACTACCAAGGAGTCCTCTGAGAACTACTTTCTGAGGACATGCCCCCAAGGACCTAGTGACCTACCACTAGGCCCCACCCCCCAAAGGTTTCACCAGTCCCCAAAGCCACCACTGTGTGGACCCAGCCTTCCATAGCAATGGACCCTTGAGGAACACTCAGACCACCCCCAAACCATAGCACGTGATTATATGAAGTGTCAGATGTGGTCTCTTTTAAAGTGTTAAATACTTTTACGATAAATTTGATATAACATCAAAGTTTTATTTCAAGCTTGCTACAAGGAAGAAGACCTAAAATAGGCAACATTTACTTCTTAAAAAGTAGTAAATACTCATAGATATGATTTTTTAAAAACAGGGAGAAAAGAAAAGAACATCTGGATGGTAATCATTAGATTCTGATGGATAGTCAACTGGGTCACTGGGTATTTACTTTTCAAGAAAGTATCCTAATGCCATTTAAGTTTCTCAGAAAATTGCTCAAGCATTTTGTCAGGAATGCAAATTTCTTTTCAGAAAATTGTTTTAAATTACCTTACATGGACCAGGTTTGGCATAATTGTTTCGCAAATATTAAAAACAATAATCAAGAGACAGAGAGAGACATTGGGTAGTAACAATAAATGAAATTTGTCTTAAATTTGTGTGGGGCATAAAACAGAGACTCTAAAATTATTGTTTTAAAAAGGAAAATGTATAGTGATCAACTTTGATATACTCTTTGCAGAACTACACAAATCCAATAGAAAATGAAAACAGGTATATTCATGAGGAATGTAATAATTCAACCAGTAAACTTGATTTAATATACATAAGATTTTATCCTTCAAGCAGAGAATATACATTTTTCATATATCCATGAAATATTTACAAAACAATCTACTTACATCCATAGAGTTGAACAATTTTAATTGAGTTGTAAGACAAAAAGACCAGAAAGGCTATTTATCAAATAGAATTGCTTTATTCAGCCCTCCACAACAATACCCACTTTAACATTAAAATCCCAGGAGCTAGCGTGAAAGAAGAATATCAGAGAAGAAGGAGAAACTTAAGAATTTTATTCATTTAGGTACTCTGCAAACATCAGCAGCCAAATGAAAGGTGAGACCAGGTATGTGTACTAATCAGTAATGGGTGTGGTATATCCCAAAGAGGAGTTGATCTGTGCCCCACCAATTCATCTGGAAATCGGAGTTGAGGAAATCACCAGTGCCAGTAGTCCCACCTGTCATGAAAGCCAGAGAAATGATACAAGTGCAAAGAATACCAGGAACAGAATGTGCCTCCTGTATTTCCTGAGGTTTGCTGTAGAGGGCCCTATAACTATGGGAATGAGTTTGAAACTTTGGCTGAGAAAGGAGAAAATCAGACATTTCTGCAGGGATGTCTGTGATGGGAGATAAGTAAGCAAAGGATGAGGAGAGGACAACCCCGCTGGGAATTATTTGATTTCATGGCATGAAGAACATGATTGAGGAACAGGGAAATGAGTTATTTCACAAAGGATGCCAACACAAAACCAAAATAGATCAAGGCCAATAAATGTAGATGGGGAATACCCATGTATCAGTCATTTACAGTGTCCCCATTTACCAATATTTTTGTAAGACTGGCATCCTGCCACAAATATCACCCACAGAGGTCATATCAACAAGGAGAGAGGATGGATGAAGGAGGAACAATCCTAAGTTTCCCTGAGTCTTCAAGATAAGATAGGGAAATCACTGAATATACAACTATGTGTCTAGATTAATTTTTTCACATCAGGTCAGGCACAACATGGTCTAAGAACCAGAAAAAAAGGAAAAAGAGGTTACATTTTACATACTTATAGTTATTCGTGGTGAAATTTCTACTTGCTATACAATTTTTATAAGGTTTTTTCACCCTGCACCCAGCTGTCCATGAGGCTTATTGAGTCCTATAAGTTTGCTGTATTCTAAAGAGAAACAGATTTAAATTCAATTATATGCAGGTAGAAAGTTCAGAAAGGAAGAAATGACCTTTCATGCAAAATCATTTCAATATTTAAATAATGTGAGTACTGATAAGGGACTGTGCTCCTTTTAACTTCTGCTTTAACATCCTTAAGCAATGACCCTCATCCTCATGCTCTCAAGAGTTTAAAGATGAAAACTGTTCGTTTCTAGAGGGAAAAAATTAGGCATAATAAAATAAGTCAACTGAGATGTTTACTTCAGTTGGAAAATGACTTTTTTTATTGTGGTACTGGGGATTAAATCCAGGGACATTCTACCTCCAAGTTACACCCCCATCCCTATCTTTTATTCTTTATTTTGAAGCAGGGTCTCGCTAAGTTGCAGAGGGCCTCACTAAGTAGCTGAGGCTGGCTGCGGAACCTGTGATCCTCCTGTCTCAGCCTCCCAAGTATTGGGATTACAAGCATGTGCCACCACGCCCAGCTGGAAAATGACAACTTTCTAGAAACAAATGTCAGATTCAATGATTTCATTAATATTCAAACAATTGCTTTCCACATCACATACGTACATTTTTACAAATTTATAAATTCTCTATATTGTGATAATTTAAGAAAATCATGTAAGTAATGTATCCTTGTTAGAGTCCCAGAACCTTCTTTCTACCAACCTAACTACCCAGGTCATTTTCCGAGCTAATGTTAAGAATAAAACTCAGTTGCATTTCAGCCCTGATAATGGGTATAGCAAAATTCATATGCAGAATTATTGAGTTCAGAATTTGACAAATTTAAAGTAAAACAGGATAATAGTGTAGGCGTGAGAATATATAGAAAGAAAGAGAGAGATTTTCTGGTTGTCTTAAAATGTGAGCAAAAATCCCCATCATATTCAAAGAATATTTATTGAATACAGATACAATGTGGTATTATTTTAAGATTGCAACTCTGTGCTTCTCTTGTCTTATAATGAACTGAGCATTAATTAGTTTCTCAGAGTAATATTTATTAACTGCTTTGTTATATATTACCCTAATAACTGAACTACTGTTTAATTTGTGATATACAGACCTCCCTCTCCCTGCTCCCATCTATCAAACCCAAATCCAAATACACCCTACATGTGGTCCCCATTCAAAACTGTTGGGTTAACTTAATTTTCTGATTTCTAGTGAGGACAGAGATGTTAATGTATAATTTAACTAATAAGACCTGTTGTAAGTTACTAGTTATAAAGTTTATGTTGGCTGTGTATTAAATCATACAGGAGAATTACCCTAACTCGTACAAGAGTAGAAAGAGTTGGTTTGGGCATGCTCATAAACATGTATTACTTGCTTTCTAATCATTCTCTAAGCTAGATGAAAAAAAATTACTCTTTGAGATTTATATTTACTGAATTTTTTGTTGTTGTTTTTGTACTGGGAATTGAACCCAGAGGCTTTCTACCTCTGAGCTATACTCCCAGCTATATTTTTGTTTGTTTGTTTGTTTGTTTGTTTGTTTGTGACAGGGGCGGAGCCCGCCAGCAAGTCAATCGGTCCCTGAAATGGGGAGTGAGGATTAAGAAAAAACAAGAGAGAGAGACAAAAGATAGTTTTGGGAGGGCTCTCAGTCAAATACTGCAGCAGCCCTGACTTTATTTAGCTCAGTCCTTTTATATATCCTAGAGCATCAGAGATAGATACAAAGTTCTTTTTATCATACAATGTTAACATTTATCTAAGCAAACAGAATGTTCCCAGACCACCTCCCTCTTCTGCCTGCTCCTGGGGGTCCTGTGCCCCTCGGGGGGTTCCTCTCCCTCCTGGATCAAAGAACTGTCAAGTCTCTCCTCTGATAACATTCAGCTGTTGTGAAATACATAGCACACTTATCAGCAGGTCTTAATCAGTCCGTTTGGTAGAACTTGTACCTCTCAAGGCTGTATTTGCAACTATGAGCCTGAAGCCAAAGAAATGGCTCCCCACACAGGGTCTCGCTGAATTGCTGAGGCTGGCCTTGAACCTGCAATCCTCCTGTCTCAGCCTCTCAAGTACTGAGATTACAGGTGTGTGCCACCATTCCTAGCTCATTTACTGAATTCGCCTTTATCCCATTCCTTAATCGTTTAGTGACTCACATCAACTCTGAATTAAGTAACATACTAGCTATCTTGATGCCTTAATACATATGCACAGGACCCCACTAAAGATGACTTTGATAGTAACACAAAAACCAATCCCTCCAGTATACCCAAAACACAGGCTACCTAAGAGAGTCACCTAACCTCTGAGATCATTACTGAGAAGCTAGAATTGTGATGTGTGCATTTCGGTTCACAACCTCAGTTTCCTAAATGAACTTACTACTAAGTGACAAATATAACTTTATTATCATACAAAAAGATTACCCTTTCATATTTTGCAAATAAAATTACCTAAACAAGATGAGAAATAAATACAAATGAAAAGCTACAGAAACAAGGTTTTCATTTATGTCAATGGTGCCAAAAATACAACATTGCTTTGGTTGCCTTTAACATATTTCAGTTTCAATATCTCTTAGCCAACATTTGTGAAATGATTCCAAGGCTCACGAGCTCAATATGTTACTACACGAAGAGGGGATTATATGGGTGGAAAATCTGGATATAACTTACTCCCTACTTGGCAGAGAAGGAAGAAAATGTGTTTCCCATAGGGGGGAAAGTACCACTAAGAGAATTCCAAAATAGACTGCACTCTGAGTTTCATGTATGCTTCTCCATGTGGGGCTAACTGACTGGTCCAGGGCATGGAGAGCTCAGAATAAACTGATAAGAATTGTCAAAACTGCTATCAATCAGAAAAATCCACTTTACCTAGGTTCCCAGACTTATTTGGCATACAGCTCAGCAACCCCCTGGAAATCTACTTTCTTTAAGCAAATAAGCAGAAAGACAGTGGCAAACGTGCAGCCTTTAATGTATCTATATTTTGTTCTAGCACTTCCCACTTTGGGAACATATGACAGAATATTAGCCATATTGCTTGTGTTTTGCATGAAAGAGTAAGTAGTCAACAGCATTTTACCGATTAAATGAAGTAAGTGAGTTAAAGAAGTAATAAACTCCCTCAAAGTTGTGAGCCTCCTGCCTCAGCCAGCCTGGGCAATTTAGCCAGACCCTGTCTCAAAATAAAAAGGGTGGGGGATATTGCAATGGTAGAACACCCCTGGGTTCAATCCATAGTACTAACCCCCCCTAAAAAAAAGACAAAAAAAGAAAAGAAATTTAAAAACACATTATTTTGGAATAATAATAGTAAAAAGGTAAAACATCAAGTTTTCCCTAGAAGAAAAATTCACATTTGATTACCAATATGTGTGCTAAAGGAGTTGTAGTATTATATTTAAATATTAAAAACATATGAGTATAATACTTATCTGTAGCAAACTTTGTAACTACTCAAAACATTTATAACTACAAAAATACTTTGAGGATTATATGATTAATTTCTTAACATTAGAAATTACTTCAGTCAGGCATGATGAAGCACGCCTATAATTCTAGTACTTGGAAGGCTGAGACAGAAGGATCATTCGTTCAAGGACAGCCTCAGCAACATAGTAAGACTCTCAGCAACCTAGGAGACCTTGTTTCCAAACAAAAAATAAAAAGGGCTGGGGATGTAGCTCAGAGATAGAATATCCCTGGGTTCAATCCCCAGTACCACAAAAATAAAACATATAATAAAGAAATTACTTCGGTATATTAGACTTGGAGCACTTTTAGAGCATCTGCTTCTAGATATCAAGGAAGGTTTTCTGATCCAAATCCTATTGTCTTTTTTTAATTCCCTGGAAGCCAGAAAGAGCAGGTGATCATAACCCATCCATGCAGGAGGCCTTCTTCTCTGATACAGCAGGTAATTATTCAGTGTAGAATGTCAGGAATGTGAGGACCCCCCAGGCCTTCCCAGCACTCCCCTCTCCCACACACTGATCCCTAAAACCTTCCCTTAATAAAGCTAGAGGTCAAATAGCACTTGCTCCATGCCAGACAGGATTCTAAAAATCTTCACCCATACAATTCACTAGGCACTCAGCTAGTTATCATTTTACAAATGATAAAACTGAGGCTCAAAGATGTCAACGCATTAACCTAAAATGACCCAGCTGGCGGCAGCAGCCTGGGCTTTCCAGGGCAGAGGTCTGCTCCAGGGTCTGTGCTCTTTTGCTGTCTCACTGCCTCCTACACAAAAATGGTATTCCTTTTGTTTCTGGAATTCTTCCCTATCAGGATGTAAATGCTTCTGAAAGAGCCTGCCCTGGGGTCATTTATAACTAAGAAAGGGAGAGGAATGTGAGCTAGCTTGGTGTGGAGAGCAGAAGGACCAAATAGGTGAGAAGGAAGCCTGAAGGGGAAAGCAAGCAGAACTGCCAGGATGGCGTGGGCGCCTGCTCACTGCCTGCAGCACACAGGCCAGACACAGAAGCACTACCATTTGTTGTCTCCACCCACTTGCAAAAAGCTTCCATATGCCCAACCCAGTGAGATGGGTTCATGTGGGGGAGGATTTTATTATCAAAGAAAAGAAAAATAGGAGAAGCAAACAGGAAGCTGCCTAAACAGACAACCACCAAAATAGAATAAAGGCTCAGAGACAGATAAGTGAAGTTCATTAGTTCACCCTGCATGCCATCTCAGCCTTTCTCGTCGGCATCACTGTGATGCCAAGTGAGGGCATTGGAATCCTCAGGCTCCTACAGCCAAAGGCATGATCCCAGTCATGTCCGTGTGATCCAAGTGTGAGATATAATTGTGTCTTTTCTGTCAAAGGAGGTAGTTTCACTTAAAAGGCCATTTTGTAACCTGGTAGGGACTTACATTCCTTCCCCAAATTAACATCTCTTAAGAGATTACAGGTGTCGACCCTCCCCCATCTTCCCCTGTAGCTGACCGGGAAGCTGGAACTTCAACCAATAGGAGTTCAGCACAGGAGGAGACTTGCATTAGGGATATAAGACCCACTGGGTTCTTTGTGAAGCATGCTCTCTCACATATCTGGGAGCACCCTTTTTGCAAAAAAGTAAAATCGCCTTGCCAAGCAATTTTCGAGCACGTGCCATTTCTTTAGACACCATAAAAAGTTATTTCTAACAATTGGCGCCAACGCAGAGCACAGCGCCCCTTCAGGGTGGTGAGGATCCCCTCTTCTTAAGGGAGACGCATCCTACTGCCGTGTTGCGGTAGCCTTCAGAGAGGGGACTCACAATCTCTGGAGCAGGTGATAAACCTTCAGGCAAAAATTGCGAGGTAATGCGGGGAGAAAGCCTTAACAAATACCGCGGCGACCAGAGATTCACATGTGGAGTCAGGTATGAACACTTCGGGGAGAAACAAGTAATACTTGGGTGGTCGGGACACTCTGGGGGTTGTGCGTGTGTGTGCTTGAATGAGCATGTAGTGTGGTTACACAACCGGGAAGGCCGGCGTTGGAAGTAACGCTATGTGTACTTGGATGAGGGGTAACAGGTGTGGAGTCTGGATATGCTGTTCTGTTATATCCTTGGTGTTTCATACGGCATAAGGCCTCCTCTTCAGGACAGCCAGCTAGGGGCTTTAACTGGCCTGCGGAGAAATGCCTATGGGGATATGGGTCCCAAGTGGAAGACAGACAGACAGACTAAGTGCATCTGGGAGAAATACTAGAAACCTCCAGCAGGAGGAAGCTAGGTCTCAGCCAAGTATCTAGTTGTGGTTTCACAACTAGGTAAGCCAATATGGGAAATAGAACTTCTTCACCCTGTGAAAGGGCAAACAGGGAAGAAGAATTAAATAAAATTCCTTCAGATATCCCCCTGGGCATATGCTCCAATATTGGGAAGAGAATCCCAGGACAGCAGGGAAAAAGAAACACCAAATGATAAAATACTGCTGTTTCATTTGGATACAAGAACCCATTCTCCATGCATCAGTATTCTGGTCAAAATTTGGTTCGAGTGAGGATTGGGTTTGCCAATTGTTAATCAAATATGTCAATAATAAAAATCCTGTGACCCAGGAAAAATAGATTATGCGCTATGCTGGAGGAAGGAGCCTGTAGGCTTATTCCCTATGAAGGGAGAAATGAATGAAAATAAGAACAATTGGGACCCCCTTAACTGTTTACCTCCCCCCTGTAATTCAGGGAATCAGCAGACTGAACCACCTCAAGTCACTGAGGAGGGAGGGGGAGAAAGGAGGGAATCTGAGTCAACTGCAGCGACTTCAGACCCCCCTCCTTCATTCTGTACCTCCCTTCCCCGACTGAGAAGAGAGGTTCAACAATGTAAACGGGATGTCCAAAGTTTCCCTTTTCCTTCTAAAAAGGAAGAGCCGTAGGCTTTTTACCCACTTAGGGAAGTTCATCTGGGTGGAGGGGCTATTGGGTTTGTAAATGCCCCTCTCACTAGTTCAGAGGTTAGAGCTCTAAAAAAGGAACTCAACCCTCTTATAAAGGACCCCCACAGGGATGCAGACCAGCTAGATCAATTTCTAGGTACAGAAAAGAAGGCCATTTTAAAAGGGAATGCCCAGACCTGAAAAAAGAAGAAAATTGTACCCATTATGACCTTCGAGGAGAACTGGGAAGGTCAAGGGCTCTTATATGAATGGGTCCTGCCAAGAGCCCTTGATAAATTTACATATGGGACCTAAAAGGGAGGAATTAACATTGCTGGTTAATTCTGGAGCAGCCAGATCCTCCCTTGACCATCACCCCCCTTCTTTAAAGCTGTCTAATAAATCATTAATGGTTTCAGGAGTAAAGGAAAAAGGATTTAATATACCTATTTTTGAGAAAACATATGTTGAGTATAAAACCAGACTAGCCCAGGCAAGATTCCTTTTTGTACCTGAGGCAGGAACTAATCTTTTGGGCCTGGGCTCAGACATACCAACAATGGAGACCAAAGATTAATTTCTCAGAAATCATGTGTCGAGTCTCTCCTCTTCCCTGTTCTCTCTTAGGGTTGTTAGCCCAAACCCCACCTCTTAAATTTCCAGCACACTCTCATCAACCCAGCGACAGCATCCTAATAAAGACCTGGAAGGAGGACAAACTTGAGCCAGCCTTGAAAGGACCATATCATGTGCTGCTTACAACAGAAATGGCTGTTTGCACTTTGGAAAGAGGTTAGACTCATTACATGAGGGTTAAAGGGGCCCCACCTCCTATCCTGAAAGGACAATGGACCATCACTCAACACCCAGACCCTCTCAAGTTAACTGTAAAAAGACTAAGTTTATTCTGGTCTTTGGTTCTGTTAAGCTTCCAGGTATTTGGTAGCGCTTATTCAGCTCAATTCACTATTAATGTTACTATAGGAAAGAAACCCCTAATTATAAACATCAATACATGTCAAGTCTTATGTCTCTGCCCAGAACCAACATGGGCAATAAAGCAAAATAACCCAAGACAAGCCCCTAGTTCTAGTTGGGGCAAGTCTCAAAGGACTACCCCAAGTAGAGGATGGATACCCCTACCATATAGAGCTGTTCCAATTCCAAAAAGGTTAAAAGAAAAAAATAACTAGGCCTAGAGGAGTTTCCCTTAACACCTGTGCTAATTTACAGTATAATCCACTCTTGCTAACTCACAAGCCAGGAAAGACAGCTCTGTCCATTAAACACAGGTCTAACTTCCAGACAGATGCGTCAGGAAATGATCCCATGGAGAAGCTTGCTATTAGATCAGTTAATAATTCAACCTCGGTTGCTAATGTTAACCCCTCAACCTGAGGCACTATAATAGAAATAAAGAATTTCCATCAGATGATAAAGCTTAAGGCAGAATATAGGAAAACAAATGCCAGGTCAAAATGGACTAAAAATTCTGCCAGCACCTTAAATAATGGTGACCATTATGTTTATGTGGCAAACAAACCAGGCAGGTCAAAAATTCAGGTGGTACCATTTCCACTCGGATGAACCTCAGACCCAATGGGCATAAGATATATGGTAGCCCTCTTTCAGGACAATCTAGCATGGGACAAAAAGTCTTATAAGACCCTATCCCTCCTGTTCTCAGTGGTGCAGGGTCCAAAGCAAGAGCCCCCTAAAACTGTTCAGCCTCCAGTCCCAAACACTGACTATACCTCATGCCTTTCAAGGTGGGAGGGACAGTCAGTGTTCTTAGAAAATGTTACAGGCTGCAGTGAATGCTGGTCCTTTGAGGAGCTGGATAATCAGTCCGCACTGGCAGTAGCCCAAGCAAATGTCTGGTGGTACTGTGGAAGACCGCTACTCAAGAGTTTACCTGCCAATTGGAGTGGAATTTGCATTCTAGTACAATTGGCAATTCCTTTCAGCCTGGCATTTCAAACCCAAAGTGAGGCACCCACTAGTGGGTCATTAAACCCTTGCATATATAAAGATTCAATCAAAACTTCAAAGGATGGTCCCAATAAATTTGAGGCTAAAAACCAAGTAACTATATGGTTTACACCAATATTGTTTTGGTGGTCCACCATTAATAAAAAGGCAGATTGGGTAAATAATATATGTTACAATCAACAGAAGATTGTCAACCACACCTTATATGTCATGCAGAAAATAGTTAAACATTTATCTGCATTAACAGCTGAGCTGGCAGAAAGTTCAAGGTTAGGTAATCCTTTCCCCAGCCTAACAGAACAATGGTTGGGAAAGCAAGGAGAAATAATGACTCTGATCATAATACTTCTCATAATATTTGGAAAAATTATCCTAGTAGGATGCGGTATAATCCTCTGTGTTAAGGCTCTAGTCCAGGGACAGGCAGAGACAGTTCTTACTGAACAATCCTCTTTGGCTTACCAAAATAATCTCTTGTTAAATACCTTTGAGAGTAAAAGTCGTACGCTAATAAAGTTTGAAAAAAAGAGTAATAATGTATGATAAAAGAGGGGGGAATTGTGAGATATAATTGTATCTTTTCTGCCAAAGGAGGTAGTTTCACTTAAAAGGCCATTTTGTAACCTGGTAGGGACTTACATTCCTTCCCCAAATTAACATCTCTTAAGAGATTACAGGTGTCGACCCTCCCCCATCTTCCCCTGTAGCTGACCGGGAAGCTGGAACTTCAACCAATAGGAGTTCAGCACAGGAGGAGACTTGCATTAGGGATATAAGACCCACTGGGTTCTTTGTGAAGTGTGCTCTCTCACATATCTGGGAGCACCCCTTTTTGCAAAAAAGTAAAATTGCCTTGCCAAGCAATTTTCGAGCACGTGCCATTTCTTTAGATGCCGTAAAAAGTTATTTCTAACACAAGTCAATCCATAAAAAAACTCACTGACTCTTCCCTCCTACCTGTGACCTTGGACTGTTCTTTATTTCTTTGTGGGAAATACTTGTATATTCCTCTCAAAGTGCCTACATAGAGGACATGTTAATATTTATTTTACATAGAGTGACCCTCAAATTCTAATTCCAGTTAACTCCTCTGCAGTATTGTTTTAAAAAGCTTTTAACAAACTTATATTTTCTGTTTATTGAAGACCCAGAAATTAGAATTATAACTTTTTACATTAAATGAATTGTTTATTCATTCTACCAGGTCTTATTTTAATGTCATGCTATCTTTCAGTATATTCCTTAACAGGCAAGCTTTTTGTTTGTTTGTTACTTCACCAAGAAATCAATGATTTTTTTTTTACTGCAGATTGAATCTAAGTGTATTATACCTCTGAGCTACACAGCTGGCTCTTTTTGGAACAGGGTCTTACTAAGTTGCTGAGGCTGGCCTCAAACCTGCTATCCTCCTGTCTCAGCCTCCCAAGTACTGGGATTACAGGTGTGCACCACTGTGCCTGGCTTCAATGATTTTTTTAATTCATCCAAAATATTTCTTGGTCATTTGCTTCATATCAGATACTTGAGTACATCTGTGAACCCAGTAGGTAAAGATTCCTGACCTGCTATGGTTTATGCACCTGCCAAAAGGGAATTAAACTTTAATTCCTTAACACAGGTATCATTTCACAGTATTTGAAAAATATCCCTTTCTGTGTAATTAATATGGCTCCAACAGCCCAAAGGCATGATCCACATCATATCCATATAATGTTCAAAATTCACTGACTCTTCTACCTGCCCATAACTGGTTTTGTGAATTAATCAAATGAATATATGATATTAATGCAGAAGAGTGTTATTTGTAATAGGTCTCAAGATCATAAAATCTAGTAGTAAATTATATTTTTGCATAGAATAGATGTATATGCTATTCTACACAAAGCAAAGTGGAAAATGAATACAATTTTCCAAATACATGTACATTTTAAGGTCCCAATAGCTGAACTCATTATTTAAAAAAGACAGAAAATATCCATTAACAGATTTTTGACAAAGAAAAGGAATGTGGTGGAGCAGGAGGAGGGAGGTCCAGTATGAACATTTCCTCAGTCTTGTTCTTCAATTGTCAACAACTTACACCTACAAGTTTGCTATATTCAGGCTTAAGCACCTTGGTTTCTCACTGAAACACACACTCTGGGCTATAACTTCACCCCACCATTATTCCCCCAACTGTGATGAATATTTAAAATATACATGGGTGGAAAATTCTAACTTTGGGCTAATTCTAACTTTAAGATAATATCTATCCTTCAGTTTTCTTCTGGTGATTTCTATGCAAATGCTCAAAGAACAAATCACCAAACCAAATCCAACAATATTTTCTAAGTTTTTTTTCAATACTTATGAAAGGCACTATAATAGGCTTTGTTTATATAAGAACAATTATAGAATAAAAATAATTTATCATTTCCACCCGTAAGAATTGATTATTCATTCATTTAACAGTTAAAACAAGACCCAAAGAACTCAACTAAAAGTCTACTAGAGCTGATTAACAAATTCAGCAAAGTAGCAGAATACAAGATCAACCTAAGAAAATCAGTAGCTTTCATATATGCCAACCATGAATCCACTGAGAAAGAAATCCAGAAAACAATTCCATTCACAATAATTTCAAAACCAATCAAATACCTAGGAATAAACTTAACCAAAGAGGTAAAAGACCTCTACAATGTAAACTATAGAACACTGAAGAAAGAAATCAAAGATCTTAGAAGATGGAAAGATCTCCCCTGCTCTTGGATAGGCAGAATAAATATTATCAAAATGGCCATTCTGCCAAAAATGATCTACAGAGTCAATGCAATCCCTATCAAAATACCAACATCATTTTTTGCAGAGCTAGAAAAATCAGTCATCAATTTAATATGGAGAAACAAAAGACCCAGAATAGCTAAAGCAATTCTCAGCAATAAGAACCATGCAGGAGGCATCATAATCCCTGACTTCAAATTATACTACAGAGCTATAGTAATAAAATCAGCATGGTATTGGCACAAAAACAGACACATAGACCAGTGGAACAGAATAGAAGATACAGAAACAAGTTCGCAAACTTATAGCCAATTGATTTTTGACAAAGGTGCCAAACACATACATTGGAGAAAAAACAGTTTTTTCAACAAATGGTGCTGGGGAAACTGGTTATCTACCTGTAGAAAAATGGAGCTGGATCAAAACTAGTCAACTCGAGATGGATCAAAGACTTGGAACTTAGACCAGAGACTGTGAAATTATTAGAAGAAGCCATAGGTCCAACACTCCATCATATAGGCACAGGTAGAAACTTCCTCAACAAGACCTCCAAAGCACAGGAAATTAAAACAAGAATTAATAAGTGGGATAGCATTAAACTACAAAGCTTCTGCTCATCAAAGGAAATCATCAAAAGCTTAAAGAGAAAGCCTACGGAATGGGAGAAGATCTTTGCAAGCTATCCCTATGACAGAGGTCTAATATCTAGGATACACAAAGAACTTAAAAGACTTTACACTAAGAAAACAAACAATCTGATCAAGAAGTGGGCAACTGAAATGAATAGACACTTCACGAAAGAAGAGATACAAATGGCCAATAGATACATGAAAAAAATGTTCAACATCATTAGCAATCAGGGAGATGCAAATCAAAACTACTCTAAGATTTCATCTGACCCCAATTAGAATGGCAAGCATTAAGAAGTCAAACAACAACAAATGTTGGCGAGGATGTGGGGAAA
>PVJS01024426.1:0-18181 GCA_004027185.1 Glis glis
CACACGTACACACACACATACATACATATATGCATATATGTGTGAAATTATATACATATATTTGGGCTAGAATTTTTTCGTGAGTATGTGTCTCCTTATTTTTTAAGGAAACAGTAGTGTTTCAGAAACACTACTTTACTCAACAAATGAGGCAACATTGAGGCTTACTAATTATACCAGCATGCTCTACCTTGCATTCAGAATGTGTGTTGAGAGCAGTCAAATGCTACTGATGAACGGAATGAATTAGAAAGGTTATAAACATACTTACCCACCAAACACCTGGAGCGCAGAGAATTTGGAAGCATCCAAATCATTGCCACTTACTATTCGAGCCTTAAATGAAGAATAAGAAAAAACAAAACAAAACAAACAGGATTTTAGCATACTACAGCTACATGCACCTGAACTCAGGACACAGGTCAACCGCACTACACACGTAACACCTAGTATGACAGATGCTAAGCAGGGTCAGCTCCAAGTCAAAGCTGTGTTTTGTGAGTGAAGGTTTTGAAATTAGCTGTCAGCATTTAAACAAAAGCACTGGCAGAGTCCAGGAAAATACATTATATTCCAAATGCTATTTGCCCTTAAAAGTTGTTATGTGCAGCGAAGACCATCAATCAGTCAGGAAG
Source organism: Glis glis (assembly GCA_004027185.1). NCBI lineage: Eukaryota > Metazoa > Chordata > Mammalia > Rodentia > Gliridae > Glis > Glis glis. Next base: position 636 of record PVJS01024426.1, read on the forward strand.
GTCATGACTTAGCCAGACTTGAGCACATATGCTGTTTGACCGTAGCAGACCCCTAGTTTGGCAAGTATAAGCTAAAGTAAGCGTAGCTGGCAAGGTGTGACCTCTTCATAGATGCAACATATTGGGGGGCACACTTAAAGGACAACCAAAGAATGGAAAGCTGGGATGACATGCACATTTCACAACTAAAACAGAGAAACCAAAACAGGTCTAATATGTAACAAACAAACATGTACAAAAGACAAGATTCCTCAGGAGGGAAGAAAAAGTATGATTTAAAACCTTTTCATCCACAGAACTGCTATCTGAAAGAGAATCAGGAAAAGAAGGGATAAATGTTAGATGGATTACTCTTCAGGAAATCATTCAAATATACACATGAACAAAGTGTCATTGGTACATTGTTAAACGTCATACAGGAGCAGAGTTTCAAGGCTGAACCCCAAGGGGATAGGGAAAGTGGGTCCTCATAATTTACAGAGCTGGAAAATGTGAGGGAGTGTTTAAGAAGTATACAAGGGTAACTGCTGCATTTAATGAAAGAAAAGATGTCATATTAAGAAAAGAACACAGTTGAAAAATCAGAAGTCCTAGGCTCTAGCTGGGGCTCTGTCACTGGGCAAAAACCTACCAATTCTCTAGAGTCTACACCCAACTCGGAAATAAGGTCACAACTCCTTTGTCTAATTGCTTCACAACATTGTTGAGATCAGTTGAGATCGCAAATACTAAATCAGTATTTGCGAAAGTAAACTTCAGATGACTACATCAATTAAAGTTATTTTATTAAGAGATTCTTTATAATGGCTTCTCATATCACAGAACCGAAGAGCTAAAAAATAATTAAAATAATTCCACCTTACAAATAACAAACTGATGCCTAAAAAGGTTAAGTGCCTTGATTAAGATCACAAAGGTAGTAGGTGGCAGAAGCGAGGCCAAATCCAGGGCTCCTGATCCTCCCTTTGGTGCTTTTCAGATCCACTGTTTTTGTGAATTGCATGAAGCAGCAAGGGGTAGTTGTTCCTCAGTCTTCCAATCGATTGCAGATAAATCGTAGGACCAACATTTTCATTTTCAGCTGCTTGTAGACTACTGTGTGTTTGTGGCGGTGGTTGTTATTGTTGTTTTCCAACTCAGATCTAAGTTTGACCGGGTCATAAGACATGGTCTATTGTTACTTTACAAGGACTATTGTTCTTAAACATATTCAGCTTTGCTTATTAGCATAAATCTGGAGGGACATCTGTATGGATACGAATAAGCAGATGCTAAAGCTGGCGTGATCTTGGACTTCAGTCCAAACCCCCTTTTTATTTACATGAGCATAAGAATCATAATTTGCCCAAGGTCATAGATCTCAACCATGACCCTATTCACTCATTAAGTATAAATTGATTAATTATTATAACTAAATATTCTTGTGTAGATTTACAATATATCATGGTTATAACTTCAAATATAAAACATGTATTAAAAAGTAATAAAAGATGAATCTTAAATATGAACAAATCTTAAATGAATGAATCTTAAATGAACAAAAATATTTGTAAATGTTATATAAAATATAGCAACTAAAATTCAGCATTATTTCAGAATAATATTATACTATATCCAAGAAGATTTTATCCCAAGAATGATTTAAAATCATGAAAATGATTTAATTTAATGTGATATATCAGTTGGTCATACATCAATTCATCAAAAACACGTGCCTTAATTTCAATAGATACCAAAAAGTCATTAGATAAAATTTCAAACCTTCTAAATAATTATTAAGAGCCTTTTAAAAAAATAGGATTGGAATGGGTCTTCCTTCAGTTTAATATATTTAAAAAGTCTTAATTTTAGAGTCATCAACTTATATGTGAAAGATTAGCATATTTCAATCATCAAAAGCAAAATAAAACACTTCACTACCATCATTTTAACTTATTCTGGAGGTTCTAGCCCAAATATCAAAACATGAGCAAAAATAAACAACATAAATACTAGAAGTCAGAATACAAAGCTGTCATTATTGAGGAATTATAATTTTATATCTAAAAACAAAATCACCTATGGGATTACATGGGTTAGTAAAACAGTTAACAAAGCAACTATCCAGTCAACATATGAACAAAATAATGATGACAATAACATAATAATCATTATTATAATATATTATTGTAATAATAAAAAGTTACTTCCTACATATTAGGAATAACTAGTTTGGAAAACAATGAAATATGATCTGATTTCAAATGTTAAAAATTTTGAACAAGTAATTTGTAATTATTTTTTCCCGTCGATAGGTCTTTCATCTGGATCGTCCCACTAAATAAAAGTAATCTTACCAAGGTCATCAATTACTATTCAGCTGCTAAATCTGTTGATACATTGATTCAGTCACTGCTCATTCATTCATTCAATACATATTTATTATCAATGAACCATTTTGTTCATTTTGACTCTTTTCCTCCCCTAAAACCTTTCTAAAATACAGATATGATCAATCATAACCCACCAAGGATCCTCAGTGCCATGCCCTCATGAAAGAAAACCAGATCCAAGGTTAATGCTGTCTCATGGCTCATCTCTCCCTTTCACATCCTAAACTTGAGTGAGAATTAAATGGTTGAAGTCCCATTTCTGTGCCACGCTCCTTGAAATCCATGTGCTTTGCATTTTCTGTTTCCATCCTCTAAAACAACTGTTCCCTTCCTCATCTAGCGAATTGCCTGTCAGTCTCCAAAACTCATCGAAAGCACAAACTCCTCTTCTAGAAACTGGCCATTTATCCAGGATTCACATGAATCAACTTAATGAAGCCCTGTTTCAATATAAAAAATGAAACAGGGCTGGCGGTGTAACTCAGAGGTAGAACACCCCTGGGTTCATTCCCAAGTAGTACCACTGGGGGGAAATATGTATGTATGTATGTATGTATGTATGTATGTATGTGTGTGTATATATCAAGGAAAATGAAAAATCTGTGATAATTAGGACAGGGTGGCATTGTTACGGAATGGTTAAAAATAAAAGAAAATTAGGTTTTCCTCTCAAACATGCACATTAATACATCTTTGGTGCATTAAACCTAAATAGTAAAATGTCTTATTTATTTAAAAATACAGGATATATACATATACATGTGTGTAGATGTGTATACACACACACACACATATATATACGTATATACACACATCTACACACACACACACACATATATATATATAACAATGAGATAGGAGTTTCTTAAGTCAAAATACAAAAAGGATAAGTCACAAAGGGTAAGAACAAAGAATTTATCACATCAAAAGTAAAAGTATTTATATAATAAAAATAAAAACAAAAGAGCAGAAAATCTTTGCAGCTCATACAATAAGTAGAGGATTATTACCTTTAATAAAATGCTTTAAAGCAAAATGAGAAATGCTTTTCAACATGTAATTCATTGTGGGGATATCTGAATTTACAAGAAACATAGGAAAAGACATTAAAACTATTCAGTTATGAAGAATGTGCAAATTAATATAATAAAAGTGCTATATATTTTCACATCCATTGGGATAAAAGCAAATATCTGAGTCTATCATATATTATGAATGGGAACTTTCAAGCAGCACTGCTAGTAGTAAAAAGCTATACAACCACCCTGGAAAATAAAATAGCAATATGTGGTAAAATTAAAAATTGGTTACCCAGCCAGATGTGGTGGTACACACCTGTAACCCCAGTACTTGGGAGGCTGAGACAGGAGGATCTCAGGTTCAAGACCAGCCTCAGCAACTTAGTGAGGACCTCAACAACTTAGTGAGACCCTATTTCAAAATAAACAATAAAATATGACTGGAGGAGTAAAATGGCCCTGGGTTCAATTCACAGAACCATACACACACACAAAAAAGTTACTCTTCTGTCCAAAAATTCTGCCTCTAGATATGTGACATAAAGAAACACTTACACATGTGTGTCAGATAACATGTAGGAAGATATGTACTACAGTATTACTTGTAAGAGCAAAAATTAGTATACAGTATAAATGCCCACTAGTAGGGAATGGATATATCACTTAGGATACGTTAAAATGAATGAATTAGACTGATAGGCATCGACATGAATAATTTTTAAAAATAGCGTCAGATTAAAAAGCAACTTTCAGTATTACCTATATGGCATAATTTAAATAAAAATGTTACACTCACGAAGCCCCACTTCGATACCATTTATTGATAGCAAAATTATGGCCATGTAGGCTGGAAGGAGACATACCAAATCTGTGATAGCGATCGTTCCTAGGGAATGGAGTAGGGCTAGAAAGCGGAATGAGGAGACGTTAGCTTGATCCCTAGTGCTTTCTTCTTTTAATTAAACGTGTCTATGAAAAGAAAGTAAATCTACTCCAGCGCAGACTCTCACACTTACAGTTTATCCTTAAGACTAGAGAAAGTAATCCATAGGTAAAGGAAGAAATAGATTTCATCCTTTCTTTTCTTTCTTGTTTCTTTCTTTTTCTTTCTTTCTTTCTTCTTTCTTTCTTCTTTCTCTCTTTCTTTCTTTCTTTCTTTCTTTCTTCTTTCTTTCTTTCTTTCTTTTCTTTTTTCTTTTTTCTTTCTTTTTCTTTTTCTTTTTTACAAATTTGCACAGTAATGTTTCCTGGGGTGGTTGGGCTGGGCAAGGATTTCCAGGAGCTTCCGGTAGTCATGCCAGGGGAGCACTACATGGCTGCATATCCAGGTAGAAGAAAGACTGCGGAGCAGATGCAGGGAGAAAACTTGCTTGCAGGGCTGTGAGGAATCCATGGGACTGTTCCACTAAACTAGCTAAAGGTAACTTCTTTTTTTTATTGAGTGCATTGTAATTTTACATCATATGGGGGAACAGAGTGTTAGAAAAAATACATGCACACACTATTGTTCCCCTCCCTACCCGGTGCTCTCTTCCCTCACACTCACCTTGCAACTCTTTGAGATTGGAATTGGCAATTTTGTAAATGTTCAGAGTATTATTTCTGCTATTGCATTCTTTATGACTTCATCTCCCCTCCCTTCCCTAGTCACCCTCAGTCATTCTCCTGGAGTCTCTGCTACAGGAACCAAAACATCCAGGATCCAAAAGCAGCTACAATTTTTAACTGTTCTGGATTACTTACAAAACTATATACACTTTAGACCAGTTTTAACAAGCAACCCACAATTCCTCACAGCTTGCCTTGTGCGCATACTCTGGAAGCATTCCCCAGTCCAACCAGTGTCGAATGTCCACTTCCCTCCTCCCAGAGCCACAGGTATCTGGCTTGACTTCTCTCTTGGTTTTAGGGGCCACTTGGATTTCTCTGCTTGAATTTTTCTCTAACCAGTTATTAAAAGCCTAGATTTATCAACTCCTTGTGCTCCTACTATCTCCAAAATAAGCCCAGAATTTGGGAGATCACAAATGCAGAAAAGAAGCAGAAGAGGGCTATAGTATCCTTCCTTCCTTCCTTCCTTCCTTCCTTCCTTCCTTCCTTCCTTCCTTCCTTCCTTCCTTCTCTTAACCAGCATTTATTGAGTCTCTCTGTGCAAAATCCCTTCCTCCAAAAAGTTTGCAATTTAAGGATGTGGATGTTGGTTGGGATGAGCATGAAGGAATGGTGGCAATAAATAATATATCATTATAAAGTATAAAATATGACACAGTTTATCAAGAAACAAACATTTGCATATTAGCTTAGCCTGAAAAACACTATTTACCACACATATTTACAACCGTATTCCTTCATACTCTAATTTTCACCCACTATTAAGTTCAAGGTGATGTTCTCTCAAGTCCTGACTCTCTTTCTTTCTCAGGAGATTTTCATTTTAGTTTTCCTTTTGGAGTGAAAGAAAAGCCACATTTAGGTATGGTACTGCCTGCCTGCCTCAACTTATAACCAGGGCTGGTCCTGAACAGAGAGATCCAGTTTGTGGAAGAGGCAATCTATGAATAGTAACTCTTCATCACTATGCTAGAGTTTAACAATAGAATTTTCATAGATTCTCTAACCACACCTGTGTACCTGGCTTTAGGCTGATATCTTCAGGTGGCTTTCTGCCAGCCTCAACCTCTACAGCAAAAGGGATACCATCGCCTGTGTAAATCAAAGACTTTGCATGGCACCTATGAATGCTGATGATTATTGCTTTAAATTCTAAGGAAGAACAATATCTCCTTTCATGTCTCACTACTTGCTACCAAACACAGTACTTCGTTCTGCCCTCTAGTACTGGCCCTCGTGTACCCTCAAGTATTCTTGGCCTTCTATTTGCCCAAATCATGCCATTTTTTTTATTACAAGGACTTCTTCTATTAATCACCCATGAGTTATAGCAGAGTATAGAGCAAATAACAGGGAAATGCTCAGTGATTACTTGTTGGAATCATAGTATCTCAGAACCAAAGGTCTTTTAGAGATTGTATTGTCCATTGGTTTCAAATTGTGTTCCAAGGAGCCGTAGAAACCCCAGAGAGGTCCTGACAGGTAGGGCAGTGTATCCACCATCTCTGATTCAAGTAGAGTAGTTATGATACTATTTGCTTTATAATCAGGGTTCCAAATAAGGCTCTGTTTACAAATATAGTACCTCTCCTAAAAAGGAGAATATAACCATTGCATTTAAACATTGACTTTATAAGGAATCCTACTTAGCATATTATTCTCTAGTTTCATCCATTTTCCTGCAAATGACATAATTTTGTTCTTTATGGCTGAGTAAAATTCCATCATGTATATATGCCACATTTTTTGTTATCAATAATTTGGCTATGTAAATTGTGCTGCTATATATAGAGAGAGAGACATGCATGTATCACTATAGTATTCTTGGCTTTAATTCTTTTTAAAAAGTACCCAGGAGTAGTATACCTGGGTCATATGGTGGTTCCATTCCCAATCACTGATCTCCACAGTGGTTGTACAAATTTACTACCCCACCAATGGTATATGAGAGGCCCTATTTTCCACATCCTTGCCAGCATTTATTATTGTTTGTATTCTTCATGACTTCTATTCTAACTGGAATTAGATGGAATCTCAGAGTAGTTTTGATTTCCATTTCTCCGATTGCTAATGATGAACATTTTTCATGTTTATTGGCTGTTAGTATCTCTTCTTTTGAGAGGTGTCTATTCTGTTCAGTTGCCCATTTTTGATTGGGTTATTTATCTTCTTAGTGTTATTTTTTAGTTCTTTATATATTCAGATATTAGTCCTTTATCAGAGGAGTAGCTGGCAAAGATATTCTCCCATTTTGTAGGCTCTCTCTTCAGACTCTTGATGGTTTCCTTTGCTGCACAGAAGCTTTTCAATTTGATGCCATCCCATTTGCTGATTCTGTTTCATTTCCTGAGTTTTAGAGGTCTTATTGAGAAATTCTCTGCCTATATGTTAGAGAGTTGGTCCTAGGCCCTCTTCTATTAATTGCAAAGTTTCTGGTGTCTAACTTACTTAATGTTTACAGAAGAATTCTCAGCACTATGAGAAGCTATTAAGTAAGATATGTGGGAGCCCTCGATTGCTGTGCTCCATCCTGTCATACCATATTAACTGAAGGAAGTTCTTCCCAATGTCATAAGATGTGAAACGATAATTATATTTAAGTTATCAACACTATAATTCTGGTAAGGAGGGAGGAGAAAGTAGAATTTGCTCTCACAAATTTTTAGTGGGCCTCAAACTCTCCTCTAAGAGTGAGAAGAATAAGAGCCATTGTCAGCTGGTATGGAGATATTTTTAAGATCATTTAACTTCATTGTAACGTTGTGGTATGGTTTGGATATGAGATGTTTCCCCAAAGACTAATGTTTTGAGGGCTTGTTCCTCAGTGCAACAGTGTTGAGGAGTGGGAGTTTGAGGAAGTAATTGAATCATGAGACCTCTGACCTCAGCAGTGGATTGATTAATCCATTGATATCTGAATGGGCTACTGGGAGGTGGTAGATGCTGTGGAATATGGGATCTGGTTGAGGAAGTGAATCATTGGGAACTAAATCTTTCCCTGTCTCCTTTCTCTCTCCCCTTTGTTTCCTGGCTGCCACTGAGCATATTTCTAAACATGCCCTTCTCCCATAATGTTCTGCCTTGCCTCAGGCCCAAAGCAATGAAACCAGCCAACTATTGACTGAAACCTCTGAAACTGTGAGCAAAATAAGTCTTTCCTCTTTCAAGTTGTTTGTGTCAGGTATTTTGGTCAACAACAAGAAAAGTTGTCTAACTCACCTCGTAAATAGGCATTTCTCACTAAAGGAAGTACAATAATGTATGCAAGCTTTTGGAAAGCAATTGTTGACTCATGTCTGCAGTTGCAGAAGGAAGGACTAAACCATCAAGTTTCCATTCCTACTCCTGTTAGCTTGGTCATCTTAATGGAGGTCATTCTCAAGGCTAATCATTTCTGTTCCAGGAAATCGCGAAAAAGAAGGGAGTGTTCTACCAATTTTACTAACAAGCCTGGGGAAGTTGGAGGGGGCGGTGGGGTGGGATGTCAAGAGAAATACACCAAGAGCTGTGCGCATGTGTGTTTTCATCACATTGAGCCTCACTATGATATATAATTGCAACACACTAATAAAATAATTTTTTTTAGAAAAAGAGGGTGCAACTATATTAGTCCCCATAGCTAGTGAGGAGGAAAATCACAAAAGCCAACTTTGATCTCTCTCCAGGTTCCAACTTAATGGTCTGGAAAACTAATAATCATTAATTGTCACAAAAAGAGGTCATATGGCTAGAGCCATAGTGTTCAAATAACACGCAATTATATTTTTCCTAATGAATGGAGGCATCTTTTAATCATTTTGAAACCAACTACTAAAAAACCCGTATTGTTTTATTCCTGTAATATTTTCACTATGAGTTTTCCAGACCCAGAAAGCAATCTTACTTCCAAGATTATATACACTGAAGACAATACTCAATTTTATATTCAGATCTCATTCAATCCAGCAAATATAATAATGGCAATATTTTTCTCTAGCCTTCCTGGTAGAGAACATTTGAAAACATTGTTTGTCTCCTGCAGGATCCCCAGGTTATTTAGGAATTACCTATTAATATTTATATTTTAAACAGAAGGACCTGCAACTATACCTGAGGATGATGTTTAAAATGGCCCTCTGCATAGCGTTCGCAATCCCACCTACAGTTTTGTAAAAGAGTTCCTACTTCCCCACATCCTCGCCAGCATTAATTGCTGTTTGACTTCTTGATTGCCATTCTGACTGGGGTTAGAAGGAATCTCAGTGTAGTTTTGATTTGCATCTCCCTGACTGCTAATGATGTTGAATATGTTTTCATGTATTTATTGGCCATTTATATTTCTTCTTTTGTGAAGTGTATGTTTAGTTCAATTGCCTATTTCTTGGTTGAGTTATTTTTTAGTGTTAAGTCTTTTAAGTACTTTGTATATTCTAGATATTAGTTCTCTATCAGAGGGATAACTGGCAAAGATCTTCTCCCATTCTATAGGCTCTCTCTTTAGTTAGACTCTTGATGGTTTCCTTTGATGAGCAGCAACTTTTTTTTTTTTTGGTACTGGGGATTGAATCCAGGCACATTCTACCTCTGAACTACAACCCCAGCCCTAATTTTATTTTTATTTTTATTTTGAAATAGGGTCTCAGTAGGTTGATGAGAGTTTCACTACTTGCTGAGGCTGTCCTTGTACCTGTGATCATTCTGTGTCAGCCTCCCAAGTACTGGGATTACAGGCATGTGCCACCAAACTTGGCATGCAGCAACTTTTTCATTTAATGCCATCTCATTTATTAATTCTTGTTTTAATTTCCTAAGCTTCTGGGGTCTTATTGAGGAAGTTTCTACTTGTGCCTATATGATGGACCTATATGTTGGACCTGTGGAGATTCCTCAGAAAATTGGGAATGTATCCACTATATGATCCAGCTATACCACTCCTGGGTATCTTTCCAAAGGGACTGAAATCAGACTATTATAGTAATATATGCATACCCATGTTTATAGCAGCACAATTCACAACAGCCAAATTATGGAACCAACCTAGGTGTCCATCAACAGATGAATGGATTACAAAATTATGAGATACACACACAATGGAATTCTACTCAGCAATAAAGAAGAACAAAATAATGTCATTTGCAGGAAAATGGGTGGACTTGGAGAACATTATGTTAAATGAGATTAGTCAGTCACAGAAAGTGAAGGGTCCTATGTTTTCTTGAATATGTGGAAGCTAGGGAGTAATCGGGATACCAGAGGGACTTCAGATAATGGAGGAGAAACTCTGGTTGAGCCAGATGGTGGTCTAGAAGAAAGGGGAAGGGGGAGAGGGAGAATCAGTGAAAGACCACTGCCATTGACACTATGTACATATGTGAGTATACCAATGTCAATCTCAATACCCTATATGGAGAATGGGGGGAGTGGGGAGGGAGCCAGGGGAAAGCCCGCCAAGTGCTATGTGCACGTCTGTCACTATCACTATGAACTCCATTATGATGTGAGACTATAATGCAGCAATAAAAGTGTAAAAATATAAATAAAATGGTCTTCTTCTTTCTGCATAAATGTGATAGGGGAACAGGTTTTCACAGAGGCTGCTGTGCAGGGGATGGGAAATATCCATGCATAGTATCTCAGTCTCCATTCCAGCAACTCATAACCTGTACTATTTTATAATGATTCCACCTTCCACCTCTTATCAAGGAAGACCATACGCCACAGATTCATACCATATGTGGTGTGAATTATTCTGGATGAAGATTATGAATTATTAGACAATATAGTTTGTAAAAAGCTTGCCTCTGATGGTGGAGAGTTTGAGAGTTATATTTTGCTTTTAGCTTTCTAAAGCACTAGTTGGAGGCCAAGACTCTATAAACCTACTTTGTTTATAGAGATTTTTTAAAGTATCATTTAGTAAAATACACTTTATTGAAGTAATAACAGGAAAACTAGGCTTGGAGACTAAGACTGCCAGAGATGAAAAACCTCTGAGATCCTAATTAGGAAATATCTGTCAATGCAAGGGGTGAAGGAGAGAGAGAGAGAAGGTGACTGGATTGTCCCCATGAGCAGGTGGGATGCACAAGAACCCCACCTAGGTGAGAGTACAGGAACCTTGCACCCATACCCCAGGTTCTGACTCCTATTCCACTGTCAGAAAACCTCCCACCTTAGTGTAAAAGCAAACCACCCCAAGAGATATGGATGCTTCTGTCTCTGAGTTTGCTGAGGAGTGCTCCCAACTAAAGATTTGCTGAATCTAGTATGTCCCACAGCAGACTCCTTGTTATCAATTCAGCTGACTGTATCTCTTCACCTCTTTTTATCTCTCTCCCCTATCTTTCAAACAAAGTAATAGAAATGGAGTGAAAAATGTCAAGTTATGGCTTAGAGTAGAACAAGCCTCTTTCTTTGATGGTCGTTAGTTCTTATCTAGCCCAAAGGTAAATTTATATGCTGTAACTGAAAATAATAATAATAACATTAAAGGATCTTGATGTAATTTGAGGTTTTATATTTAAATCTACTACAATACCATGGTTATAATGCCAGTTGTTTTTTACCTACATTGTGTATAGAGATTTTTAAAAAGTATTATTTAGTAAAATACGTTTTATTGAAGTGATAACAGAAAAGCTATCAGCATCAAACCACTAATTCCAAATGCTTGTAAATGCTTGTAGCAGTTCCAGAAAGAACACAGTCATTCCTACCAACAGAATAAAAAACGGATAATCCTTGTATTTTGTTAGACACTTGAAATTTTTTCTCTGAAGTGTGTTTTTTCCTGTTTTACAAAGTGTGGTCTCAAATGTCATAGAAACCAACACTCTCCCCCTTTGTTCAGACCAGTTTTCAGGAACTTTTAGAAGAAAGCATTAAAATTTCAGTCCTTTCAAAGCTCAATCTAATCTTTTAGTGTGAAGTTACATTCCAAAGAACCCAAAGAACGTTTTTTGCCCTGTTTATATAATCCTAGAATGACAATAAAGGGACCTTGAGAAATGATTCCATCTACTCTCTTCTTTCCTTAAAAGTAGACAGCAAAGCCATCGCAAGGTAATAGGAAGAATGCTGTTTAATATAAAAGTTTGAGAGCAGAGTCACTTTGCCTTCAGTGTTATACATCATGCTAATTAACTTTCAACCAATAGTTGAGTTCTCATTCTGCAGGAAAGAAGCAGCACCATTGAAAATCAGTTCTGCTCCTGTTCTCAGCTGGGCTCCAAAGCGGCATCATGAATTTGAAAGACTGCCTCATTCCAATGCCGGGAGTGAAATGCATGCTCCTCCAGACTGCAATTTCCTTGAAAAATGGGAACCGGGCTGTTACCTCTGTATCAGACTCCACATTCTAACTCAGTGCTTGACACACACTTGTATGTATGAAGCAACACATGGAAGTATTCTGAGTGTGTCAAAACCTAAATTAAGGTACTAGCTTGGAAAAATTTGCATTGATATTTGCAAATATAAGTCTTTTTCGTTTTATCCCTTTCCTCTCCCTTGTACTTCAATAGTCCATATTTTCAATTACATTCTACACAAATATTCACATATTAAAAATTAAGATAAAGGCTGAGGCATAATTGCAATACGGGATTAAGGATTGGAATAAAGAAAACCGTCAGCAATATTAGTCACAATTTTCTTTTAATTCCAAGGAAAATAGATGTTATAATAAGCATTTTCTAACTTTCTGATATTGTTCTACATAAAAATACATTTAATTTCGATATAGTCAAATAATACCTATTGCATACTAATCTGTGAAACAAATTAGTTTAGATAATTTATGTTTTCAAGAATGCAACTTCACCTTATAATATCCTTTACTGCACACAAGAGGGGGACATACAAAAGCAAGAATCTCCCCAAAGCCAGTGTTTTGCAAAGTAGGTTTAAATCTGAACAATTAGAAGCAAAGAAGGCACTTTTTCTCTCTTTCCTGACTGCCAGCGGCCAAGTGCTACCCTTGATTCAACTTTTACTATAGTCCAATGTGGTATATGTATACCCTATACCACACAGGTTGCTGTGTTATTTTGGCCAGTTTAAACCTAAGTCATATGGTACGTATTATATGTTTTTTCTTTTTTTTTTTTTAGAGGAGAGATGGCAGAAAAGAATGACTGAGGAAAGATAAATTTGATGTTAAAAAAGAGATAGCACATGAGACAGAAAAGAAGGATTAACTTTACTTGAAGAAAGGAGAAAAGATGACTTTTCTGCTGAAACTAAAGAAGACAAGTAAGAGAATAGAAATATGTGTGAAATAGTGCTTACATGCTAATTTTATTCTGAGCAAGTTCATTGCAAGTCATTCTGTGTAAACTCTCAAATCTGAATCACTTTTAAACAGAAAACCTGACAACATTCTTAGTTGATGTGATTTTTGATGGTTTAGAGGAGTTTAGGTGGCCACTGGGGTGTTTCAAGTTCTTGTTTTAATATTTATTCTCTTCAAGATGACTTGAGCATCAGCAATGATTCATTTTTATATGAAAAGAAATTATCCACTCTGACAAGCCTAACTCTAGGCTTCAGAGCCTGCTCTTCATTTATTATTCCCTACTTCTACAAATGTGAGTCTCATAGGTCTTATAATTCTTTCTCAATTCAAATAAAGGTAGATGCTGTTGAATTAGAATCACCATATTATTTAGATCTGCTTAATGAGTTACAGGATCTAGAAAGACTGTTGTGACAACAAGTAGAATTATTAGGGCTCATTACAACTGCTGTCCTGAAGATGTCTCCCGCCACTGCCTTTCAAACTTCAAGAGGAAAGCACCCACCTACTGATGGTATCTACCCCAGTGAGCCCCAGATTCATTACCTTTCAATTAGAACTGAACGGGTCCTCTGTCAGTCTTCCTACCACCATTCTCTTTGTTTAACAAATGACAATGGCTTCCACACTGTCATCAAGTCAAAAGCCATGAACTCATCCTAGACTTTATTCCAATTATTCCACTCACCCCCATCCTAACCAGTCTGGCCAAAACCACCTCTTGAATAACTCTCACATTCACACACTTCCAGCCATTCCTCCTCCTGTCACTGCCCTGTAAGAGTGTTTACAGATTTCTATTGCTTACTCACCTGAGGCTTTAAAATGCAACATGGGGCTTTTGTTTAAACCAGATGAATTTGATGAATTTCAAACTATAATATAGATATATAATATATAATATATATAGATATATATCTATATATAAAATAAAATAAAATATAATATAATATATCATATATCATATATAGATATCATATATATATATCTCCTTTGTGTCTTTGCTAAAATGATAATTAAAATATTAAAATATATGAAAAAAACTTCAAAATGTGTAAAGCTACAGAAAAAAAGCCAGTAGTATGAAGTTACTCCAAGAAATGAATTTATTCTTATAAAAAAACACGCTGTCAGTCTCCAGATTCTAAGGTACCGTGTGGACCTATAAGGTGGATACAGAGAAAAGGGCTGAAAGTAAGAGAATATTTGACCATCTAAATCCATTATTTGGATGCCCTTGTCCTGCTTATCGCTGTGCACAGTTAAGTTGTCACGGCCTCAGGAAAGACACCCAAGGTTTATTCTCATGAGAAATTGAATCTAAATAGCTATGCATGCAGAAACTATAGGTAAATGTTGAGAACGAGATAAAAATGGACTAAAACCCTCAATAAAGCCCAGTGCATATGAACCGATGACTCCTTAGCCCCCTTGTTCACTCTGCTCCTAGAGCCACAGAAGCAGGTGTATGCCCCTCGGGTGTGGGAACTGGGACTTTTCCTCTGTTAAAGGGAAGAGCCGCAGAGACAAGATCCCCAGAAGTGACAGTTGAGTGCTTTTGTACACACACTTACAGATCAATGAAATGTAAGCCTGTAGTGTAACCCACCAGTTATCTACCCCCACCCAAATGCACAGGGTTTCTAGTTACCTTGCCAGGACCTCATTCTTACCTATAACTAAAAGACAGGATTGCAAGACAATGAAGAATAAACTTCTAACATGACAGGTGGACAAAACCAAAGTAGGAAAAGAGTCCAGATGAACCACAGCCAATATAGGGAATGGTTAGGAAGCAGAATTGGACAACAGTAAAAAAAAAAAAAAACTATAAAAACTATAAATGTAATTCTATAGAGAGACTAGAAATAATATCAAATCATAAAATAAGAATAAGATACTATAAAGTGAATCCTTCAGAAAATAAGAAAGAACTCTTGGATATTAAAAATTGGTAGCTGAAATAAAACTATCAAGTATTGATAAACAGCAGAGTTCAGGGAATCTCTCACAAGTCAGAACACATAAAGAGAGAGAGAGAGAAGGAAAATAGAACAGATAAGAAAAATAGAGGTCAATCCTGAAAATTGAACCTCAAGCTGAAGGAGATTGAGACAGAAAGAATGAAGAAATCTGGGGGGAAGAAAAGACTTCTTATACAGTTACCATAAACATCCCACATAGCTACTACTTCATATCCTCTGTTCTATGTCTTATATAAACCTCAAATGTACACAACAAAATTTATTTTTTGAAAAACTTACCATAGACAAAAACACTTCCATCTAACAATATTATCCGAGAAAAGAAAAGGAAACATAAAAAGAGAGCCTCATATAGATTCTCAGAAAGTTACTAGCCTCCATGAAAACGAAGGGGCAAATCCAAAAGATAGAATCCATGTATCATGTGGGGACAGTGAAGGGCCTTCCCAGAATGCTTGCCAATAAATCCTAATATGAGCAATGATATATGGTTTTCAGAGCAATGAGCTCTGGAAGATGCATGAAGCCTGAAGACTCTGAAGATTTGACAATACCTTAAAAGGTCTGTGTGTTTGAAAAATAATATTGAGAGTTACCTGATAGGTCTGACAGTACATTTAGAAAAAAAATGACAGGCTCATAGATTAAGCAAGCAAAGAAACAAGGTGATCAATAATTCTAGGGAAAATAAAAAATATTCGAGTAAGTAAATTTAGTTGAAGGATTCTAGTAGGTTTGCAGAAAATACGTATATAGCTATAGTAAACATAAACAAACTGTTTCCATAAAATGTGAAATAGAGAGCAATAGGGTGAATGAGTAAAGGAGAAAGATGTTGAAGAATTTAATCGTGTCAACTACACAAAATTGATAGATATGATTAAAATTGAGAGCAAAGGAATGGCACTATAAGCACATTATTTTGATGTATGAAAGCAAACGTGGGAAGCTAATATGCTTTTAAGAGTTTGCTGTGAAGTAAAGTTCTAAAAGGAAAAGAGTAGTAAGGCCTACTCTATTTCATTAAAAATCTTTTAGTTGGTTAGTTGCCATTGGTTAATTAAATATAAATAATACTTTAAATTAAAATATTAATACTTTTAATTAAGTAATATATTTTAATTGAAAAATAAATGTGATGACAATTTAATTAGTCAAACTTTGTTGAATGGCAACCTATTCAATCCAGCTCACAAGGGGAGCAAGGATGATATCTTATGTTTTCCGTGTGATTTGCATTTCTAGTGCTCTTCATTTCTTTTATGTGAATCTGTATTTCTATCTAGTACAATTTGTGTGTTTCTTGAAATACTTCTGTTAATATTTCTTGGAGTGTTAGTTTTTAATACCTGCCAACTGTTTTTAAGATTTATTCTTAATAAACAAATGAAAAGTTTGCTTATAATGTGTCTTGCTGTAGCTTTCTTCCTGATTGTGTTCTTCCAAGAGTGGAAAAACCCATGCAGGTTTTAAAAATGTTAAGTCCCTCTGCTTTTCCATGAAAGAAGTTATGAAAATGTGTCCAAGTCCCTTCTTGAATTCCTGTTGATGCTGCTTTAATGCTCTAACATAGCACTAAAGAGATCCACGACCTCTTTCCCTTTATATCCTGCCTTTGGAATTTCAGGGGGGAGAGTATTTTATCATTGACTTATGTGATAAAGTTTGGAGTGTGCTGATGAGATTTTAATTTGGTAACCCATGTGTTTCTGATAATAATAACTGGGATAAACCAACATCCATTTTCCATTATTCCATTTATCCTACATGCATTTGTTGACTGATGGTTGTGCAAGGTACTATGAAATATTTTAGACATTAATTTAAAAGACAAAAATGAGTTACTGTTTATTGACATACATGTCGGTAAGATTGTCCCAAGCAGTTAAGATTTGGCATTTCCTACTCTAATTATGCTAATGCTTTTGAAAGTTAAGCCCTATTAAATGGTAAAAATACCAGCTACTAACTATTAAATACTCTATAGCAGACAGTGCAGTGGGAGATTTGAAGCTATTATCTCTGATTTTCATTACGATTTTAAAGGAATTACCTCCATATTATCAATAAGAGAATTGGATTCTCCAGATCATATAACTAGTAAATAGTCAATTCATGATTCTAAGAAAGAAATTTATAGTTTCAAAGCTATTCTATTTTCTTAAAATTTTTGCCTACTAAAAAAGAAAATTTACTAAAATTAGATGAGCCATTAAATTAGCCATTAAAAATTAATTGAGCCACTGTTGTTTTGCTTCAATAAGTAATTAAATCATCCCCAAAG
>PVJS01024426.1:18281-28804 GCA_004027185.1 Glis glis
AGAGGAGAGAGAGAGAGAGAGAGCTGAGGCTGGCCGCGAACCCGCCCGGCCTTAAATTAGTTATTTTAAAGAAGAAGGAAACAATATTTTATTAAATACCTGTACTATACCAAATGTTATATTATTTCATATTTATTATCTATGCTTATCAAAACCTCGTAAGCTGTATCTTATTATTTTCAATTACAGATAAGAAACCTCAAGCTCAAATAAGTAAGAGTCCCCCCCCTACCAGTAAGCTCAAAGTCTGGGTTTGAAGTAGACAGGAATGACTGCAGCTAGTGTTCGTTCATCTTTGTCCCACTCTTATTGTGGCAAAGAAAGAACCTGCACGATGCCAGGAAAACAACAGTCCTTGGTGTGCGTCTCATCAGTAAGAGCTTCTGTCATTAATCAATTCAAGTGATTCCCTGTGCTTCTTAGTTAATTGTAAAGTACTGACTGGAATGGTGGTTTTTAATTCCCTGCACTCTCAAATCCATATCCTGGACCTTATGGCTGTTATCAATGACATTACCACTTAATAAATATATTAAAAATACAAATTCAGACACAAACGAACTATTGTAAGGAGACCAAAATCAGTTAGTCATACGTCTGAGAAAAAAATTGATAGAAGGCAGGGTTTTATTGTACCAACAGACCAACAGTGTTATGGGAATAACATGACAATCAAAATATTCACAACATACTTTAATCAAATGATAAGATTCTTAAATTGTATGAAGTAACAGAGGGCTGAAAATATCCAAAAAGCAATAAAAATCACAGTAAATATTACTTCATGTAATACTTAATATAAAAATAAAGTAATTAAGGTTTGGTATTTGGTTTAGAGACAAAGAAACCCCTGGAACAGAAAAGTGTCCAACAGATCCTGCATACGTACAATATGTAGAAGGCTGAGATAGCATTGCAGATCAAGAGGAATGAATGGAAAATTTAACAAGGTATGCCATGATAATAATATATACTTATAAAAAATAAAATTGGATTTCTATTTCATATTATACCTGTAAAAATTTTAAAAACAATAGAGACAACTACAAAAAATAAAATTCTAAAGATTTTAGAAGAAAGTTTAAGATACTATATGACTTCAGGGTGGGAAAAACTTGCTTTAATAAATCCCCCAGAGAACATATCTCATAAAGCAAGAGAATGTTATATTTGACTACACTGAATATAAATCTTTTGTTTATCAAAATCACTCTAAAAGAGTGAAAAAAATGGCACAGGCTGTAGGAAGATACAATTACCCAATTTATATGACAAAAAGATTATGATTCAAGGTATGCGAAGAATTTTTACAACTCAGAGAGAAAAGAGCAAATAATCTACTAGAAAAAGAATTAACGGCATGAATAGGCACTTCACAAAGGTGGTGTGGGGATGACCAGAAATAATTTTAAAAGTTGCTCCACATGCAGACATCTATTAGATTGTCAAAAGTTAGAAAATTATATTAAAAGTTGGTAGGTGTGACATTTAAGTATTTTCATCGCTGCTTTGAGGGAATGTAATTGGGTATTATTTCAGGGAGCAATTTGGCAATATTGAGTTAGGTCGAAGATGTACATTCCCATGACTGAGCAATTCCATTTTTCTATAATTCTTAGATGCTTTTTTCTATGTGTACCAGGGAATGCTTATAAAATAATTCTTTTAAATAGGAAAAAGTATAAAATATTTAAGTGTAAATTATAATAAAAATGTAGTCTATTAAAGCATATGAAAAATTAATAAATGAGAATTACATGTACCAAGATAGATAAATCACACAAACATAATTCACTGAAAAAAGAGCATCAAAGCAATAGAGTATTTTAAAATTTATATTTGACAAAATCTCTCCATATATGTCAAGTACTATTTTTAACAGATACTAGATCACTGACATTCTCAATAGTCTAATAAAGTAGTAGTAGTGCTCCCATTTACAAATGAGGAGACTGAGATACAGAAAAGTTATAAAACTTGTCAGAATGTATACTAGACATTGATTAGAAGTACCTACAAGTGTAAAAATTTAAGGAAAAGTACAGAATAAGGTGAATAAAGAAAGCACACAGGGTTCAATTCTATTTGTAATATTTTATTTCTTAAACTGGTGGCTGGTGCATGGGTACTTATTGCATTATTCTTTATACATGTTTATATTTGAATACTGCTATGTCAGAGTAATTTGTGGTATTTCTTAGAGTACCCTAAAATGGGAAAAATAAAAGAGAGAGAAATATTTCTCATATAAAAGCTGTATGTCCTTGGTCATACCCTTTAATGTCCCTGAACTTAGTTTCATTTTCTTTTTTAATCTACTAAAGGCAAATAATGCTATTTTGCTTTCAAATAAGAGAGGCAATTTGAATACACTTTGTAAACTAAAATGATCTGTACATATGACTGGGTATCACTTTTTCTTGTAAAAAATACTGTTCACTTTGTGTCAGGAAAAAGTAAGCTTTCAGGATAAAGTAAGCTTGGGGTCTAAGATGGTAAAATTTCAACTTTCAAAGGCCTGGATATTTAAGTCATTAAAATTGTGCCCCGTCTCCTTGGTGTACCCCTAAGGAAAAGTGTGATGGTACAGGTTCTCTCTCTTTCTGTCTTGCACTCGCACACATGCGCACACACACACAAAGACCAGTGGTTTACTAATTTGAACTGATTCACTATATCTGTATTTTTCAAATTCTATTCTTTGATTTTCTAGGGTACTAAGAAGTACACATACACACACACACACACACACACACACACACACACATGAGTATTGTGAGTGTGTATATCTATGTATGTGTGTGAGTGAATTATTAAATAGCTGTGATGAATAGACTATAAGTCTGTGAAGTGTCTAAAACAACTACTTCTGAGCAAAGCACCATGGAACAAAGGCCTTTCTTCCTCTAATTGCTGGACCATGAACTTCAGTCATAGAATCCATCTTCCTTTCAGGATAAAGTATGTCATGGCTAGGAATATTAATCTGCTAAAGCTACCAAAAGGCTTCCTGGAAGAGACCAGAGCAGCATCTGGCCAACAGATCCCTTATTTTTGACAGTGTCACCAGTACTATGGCAACAACAGTAGAGGACCAAGCAGACTGTTGATTTTTTTCCCATAACACATGAGTTGCCAGGACTAAGTGACCACCCTTGGGGTTCATGTTCTTAGTCTGTGAGAGGAGTATGGATAAGGAAAAATACAAAGGAGGAAAGACATTTTTTCAACAGTAGAATTGGTACTCAGAAGCTTTTAATTTAAACATTTAAAAGATATGGTTTTAAAAGTATTTCAAACTTAGTAGAAAATAATAAAATACACGTAAAAGGTATTTATTATGACTTTTAATGTTAGTTTTTGCTCCTGTACTCTCTAAAAAGAGAGTCCTGCAGGCCTGCCTCAAGGGCTAAGGGGAAAGAGGTGGCAGGTAGTCTCTATGCCTCCTGGGAGTGACCCCCATGAGCAAGCTCCACAACAGCAAGAAAACTTTCCACCTGAAAATCCTTCAGGCAGTCCAAGAGGCCCTCAAGGTACTTCTGGACAGCCTTTGACATCTTTTTTGAAAATTTAAAAGCTAAATTTTATTAAAAATACCCTACAGCAATACAATGTTCTCAGGTTAGACTGTGTCTCTATCTCCCAAGTAATTATATTAAGAATCATTTGGGCCGGGCGTAGTGGCGCACGCTTGTAATCCCAGTACTTTGGGAGGCGGAAACCGGAGGATCCGGGTTCGCGGCCAGCCTCAGCTCTCTCTCTCTCTCTCTCGCTCTCTCTCTCTCTCTCTCTCTCTCTCCTTAGTGAGGCCCTCCGCAACTTCGTGAGACCTGGTTTCAAAACAAAGTATAAAAAATAGGGCTGGGGGTGTAGCGCGGAGGTAGAACGCCCCTGGGTTCAATCCCCGGTACCACAAAAAAAAAAAAGAAAAAAGAAAAAGAATCGTTTGGTAAAAGTTCATATGCATTCACACAAATGTGGAAGAAAAAATACTAGACTCTAAGCTTTAATACTCTGGTTTCATTTCTGTCATGTTTTTATTTTTATGATGTATAGAAATTTGCTTAACCTGCCTGATTCTCAGTTTTCTCACCTATAATATGGGTTTATTCAAATTCCATGTCTTATACCTCACAATGGATACGATGGGTGTCAAATGACATGATATACAGAGGCACAAGAACTTTATAATGCCAAGAACACTAAAAAGGCAGGTGGTTTGCTAATCTGAACTGACTTACTATATCAGTACTTTTGGAATTCTATCCTTTGGTTTTCTAGGTTACCAAGAAGTGTAAGAGTGGTGTTGCTGGATGAATGAGGAGTACCAAATGGAATGGACTTCATGTCTCACACTTGCTGAAGTAATTCCACTTTTGTTTTGTCTATATATATATTGTAATTATGAATAACTTTTTATTTAGAAACCATATAGCTCTTCTGCTTTAAAAATATTTATAAAGTACAGCCGTAAACAATGGGGTAGAGAGCAGGGACTCAGAAAAAAGAACAATGGGAAACCTCTCTATTCTAATATAATTTAATCTGGCAGTAAAAGAGGGAGGCAGAGAAATAGCAAGAAAGATAATAAAAATAGCAGCAGCCTATAAATCAGGAAACTTGGATTTTATTCAGTACCTGTATTATCAGCCAAATAACTGAACATCAAAAGAAAAAAGAACAGAAATAGAAACAGATTAACCAGTTATCTTGATATTAGAGCTTTCAAAAAACTTTAAAAAAACTATGATAATTATGTTGAAAGAAACTTACAAGATGGAGATTTTACCATAAAATAAAAATTTATATTAACAAATTAAGTGAAATACTAAAATTAAAAACCATAAAATCTTGAAACGGGTTTTAAAGCAGATATTGATCTGGATGCTGGTTATTTGGTGCCCATGTAACATTTATGCCGTTTACTATATGTGTATTATATATAACACACCAGAAGTGTATTTTTAAATTTATTTCTCATACTCTGTGGAAAATGAGTTGGGTAATGAGACAGGAGGTGAGCAAGAGTGAAACAGAGAGAAGAGTTAAAAAGCTATGTAATTCACAATGAAAGAAATGATAGGATCGATTAAGGGGTAGTGATGGAGAAAATGACAAGTAGAAAGGTTTTGAAATAACATTGATTGGATTTCTAATACATTTGTAAGTTTTGAGAGTTCATTTGCCACATAGGTAACTGGACATATAGACATGAAGCTCAGAGTAGAGCTCTCAGCATAAAAATTATAAAGAAAACCACACACAGGAAGAGAATGGAAGTGGAGAAGAGAAAAGGACTCAGGTTTAAGTCTTTAAATATACCAACATTTAGAATTTGGATACAAGAGCTAGAGGCGTTCCTGAAAAGGAGAAGCCAGTGGGTAGAAGAAAAGCCAGGTGAGTTAAGTGTCAGAGGAACCAAGAGTGTAAATATATTAATAAGGTGAGAGCAATCACAGCAAAGTTTACTGAGATACTGAATAAAATGCAGGCTGAGATTTGCCTGGGTGGAGTTCATTGTTGACCTTGATGAAAGGATCTCAGCAGGTGGCGATAGAAAACCCTTGAAAGAAGTGATCCAAACAGAATAAGAGGTGAAGAAATAGAGATGACCCTTTCACTGTGAAGGGGAGAAAAGAAACAAGATGATAATTGGAGGGATGCAAGAAAGGACTTTTAATATGGAATGTGTTAGAGCATACTTCTATCTTATAGGAGCAAAATGTTTAAAAGTAGAGTGGGTGAGTGAAGATTGCAAGTGGAGGACAAACAGGGGCTTTTCTTCCTTGTTAATCAGAGGGGGAATATTTGGATAGAGAGTTGAGGATGGGCTTCTTATTTGAGTGTTCCCATTTTCTTATTAAAGTTTGAAAAGCTTTAAAACTTCATCATAGCATGGGAATTAATGTTAGAGGATGACAGAAAAAGCAAATTATTGAGGAAATACAGCAGAGTTCTTGGAGAGTGCCCCTTTGAGATGCGTGGCCATGGATTTACAATGGGAACACTCAAAATTTTGCTGTTCTCTCAAAGTTCAGTAGCAAGGTTTGGAATAGAGTATGGGCACAAGAGGAAAGTCAGGTTTAATTATAATCTGGATTTTTTTTTGTAGGAAAAAGATGGAAAGAAAAGAGGACATTTCATCCATTTTAGATGCGATGTATAGCCTCTTACACTGAAATACTCTGGAAAGTTTTGTCACCTCAAGACAAGGAAAAGCTGGGATGAGAAATCTGGATTTGCTATCACTTATCATGGTTCTACTTGGACAAAGCTGCCCTTTACCTGGTAAAAAGCTCTACAAGCACATCAAGTGGTATTAAAATCTTGGAACATCTTGGAACATCAGGAAAGGGACTGCTGAGCCTTTGATAATTCTTCTCTCCAAAGAATTATTTAGATCAATATAATACATAAAGCAGTGACAAAGTGAAAAGTTACAAAATTGACAGTCCATTGTCTGGCCCTGATTTAAAGAGGCAGCTGTGGTGAAACCTTCTATCTTCAACAATTTCAAACTCAGCAGACCTACTTTAGCAGTGCATTAAAGAACAAAGAGCACCCTTCGGAGATTCACTGACATTTGATAAAGATGGGAATCACTATTAGGAAATCCACATTTTCAACTTATCAAAAATAAAACAATGAATAGGTAGTTTAAATTTTTTTTCCCGGCAAATGTTTTTAAAATACACCTGTAGAAAGTTTTAACAGCATACATTTGTCTGCTATATTATGAATTGGAAATGTATAACTCATTGTGTTATATATTTTTTGTGTGTGTTTGTGTGGTGCTGGGAATGGAACCCAGGGGCATTTTACCTCTGAGCTACACCCCCAGCCCATTTTATTTTTCATTTGGAAACAGAGTCTCATCAAGTTGCTGAGAGCCTCACTAAGTTGCTGAGGCTGGCTTCAAACTTGTGATCCTACTGTCTCAGCCTCCCAAGTACTGGGATTAAAGGCATACACTACCACACCCAGGTCTGACATATATAATTTATGTTAGTGTGCCTTTCTTTTCTTTATAATCCATTCAGGGTGGGGGAACCAATGTGAGGTAAAACTTAATACCTCTTTCCTTGGAAAGAATCTGGAGGCATGTACATAAGAGTGGACAGGGGAATCTGGTACTTCTTGTGGTTCCTGGAAGTTGGGTGGAAAGGAAGGAAACTACAGAGGGAGATAGGAGAAGGGCATATGTTATTCCTAGAAAAACCTGCCATGGCCACTCTGCCCAGCTGAGGCCACTGAGTTTTCCATGACTCATATGGTCCTCTGTATTGGCAAAAGTATGCTCAAGTGCTGTTTCTGTAAGCATTCTCACTGCTGTAATCCCAAACACCTGACCACCACAACCTAGAGGATGAAAGATTTATGTGCTCACAGTTCTGGAGATTTCAGGGATTCAGTCCATGTTAGGCCAGGTGAAGTCTGCAGAGCTCAGGGCATGGCAGGGGGAACAGAGAGAGAGAACATGCAAGGGCTCTGCTCTCATATCATAGAGGCCAGAAGAAAAGAGAGCTCATGGAGGGGATTCAAGGACACATGCACAATCCCCAAGGCTACACCTCCAGTGACCCACCTCCTCCAACCACACCCCACCTGCCAAGGTTACCATCCAATAAATCCAATACAATGGATTCATCCACTGATAAGATTAGAACCCTCGCAATTCAATCATATTACCTCTAAACTTTAATATATGAGCTCTTCAGGGGACATTCTATATCTAAACCCTAACAACTGCATTCTTATCTAACAGTCCATGTAAATTTAAACAATAAAGAAGAGAAACTTTTATTATCATTAGTGTATATAAAATTTGCCTCTACAGAAGGGAGACACATTTTTCTTAAAGTCCCAGATCCTCTTAGGTAGAGAATAATTGTTCACAATACTTATTTTTCAAGCAAGTAATTCTAACAATGGTCTCAGTGTTATTTTGATTAATTCCTTTTAGAAATGGCTTATCAGTCATCTAAGAATATTGGTCTCATGGCCTTACACAACTAACCATTTCAAATCCTTTGTGGGCCAAGATGGATGAACAGGTGAGAAGATACATGAACCACTAGATGATTCATTACAAATAGACCTTTGACCATCCATCCTTCTGGGTTCACTCCTAGAAGACACTGTGAATATGTGTGAGTTATTTAAACTTCTGTGCCTCTGATATTCTTTGCCTAGAAAATAATCTATTATACTAGAGTCTAAATTTCTCTACCAATTAAATAAGGAATAAATGAACAAGTTTCTGAAATTCACTAAGCTGTACAAAATACCAGGGACTGTATTTTATCAGCATTTCATAGTTTTCTTACAAAGAGCTATCTCAAGTTATCCATTACAACAACTACATTTTGGTACATTAGTGATAATGAGGTATACTTATATCTCCTGTCACAGAAAACCTCTGAGATGAAGAAAAAACAGACTAACAAATAGCATATGTGGTATAAAAGATAATTTTAAAATAGAACTGGACACTAAAACAATTGGCAAGGTAAGCTTCATGAGAGGTGGACAGTGAGTATCTTAGAAAAATACATATATATTAGGTATTTCATAAAAATATGTAAAATAATACAATATTGGAATAGAGCTATAACCACACAGAAGAACAATTGGATTATCTCTACTTGGGGCATTTGGAGAAAAGAAAGGCTATATCCCAACAGCCTCTTTTAATATCTGACTTTAAAAATTTTCCAGCAATATATGAATATATTTTTATGGTAGAAGATTGGATTTAAATCTTACAAATAAAAGTTTCCCATTTTAATATTAATATCTTCCCCCCAAAAAATAACCACAATTATTCATTTACCATTTATCTTTTTGGATTTTAAAAATTGTATTTGTATACATACATGCACACAGAGAAATTAATAGAATTTTATTTTTGCCTGGATCTCTCTTATTTTATGCTTAATTCTTTCTGTCTCTGGCCTGGGAGAAGAGGGCACAATAAATAAGGGGTGGAAGAGTGTGCAGTTAGGTTGGAGAGAAAAGCAGGAGCCAGACCATGCTAAACATCAGGCAGTTAGTGTTTACCCCAAGTTGTTTTTAAATGCTTAAAGCAGAGAACTGCCACAATCTGAATATGTCTAAAGACTTCCCTAGAGTAGAGTGAAGACTATATCTAAATGGGTACAATCCAGATTAAAGAAAGCATGACCATTGAAGAATTGGAGATAACAAATATAGGTAACTAGAGATGTTTTTCTGTAAAGGGGAAAAAATGGTAGTTCTACAAAACAGGCTCCCAAATACTACATCCAACAGGTGCCCCTCTTAAAATAACACCGAGAGTACTTGAGGTCATAGTTCCTAGTCTATCACAAATTATTTTTTTCAAATAGAGAAATGAACAGCAACAAAGGATCCTGAGAACAACCTGGGATCCCAGACATTGTACAGTCTAACTTCTCATCTCCAGAGGTATGCTTCCTATGCCAGCCAAATTTTAACTTTAGAACTGAATTAACATCTCAAGCCTTTAAGCTTTCATTCTAATCCCAGCTGAACAGTAGCAGCTAAGAAGAACAATTCCATATACCACCAGACTAACCCTGTTCACTTAATTTGAAAATGAAGTACAAATGCCAACTCAGCTCTCAAAACATCAATATATTTTCCTTGGTGTTCCCCTCCCTCATTATATACCCATTCTTCTAGTCAAATATCATTACTTTTTGCACCTTGACCTATGATTTTCCCTTTTGTGTCTTTTATTTACTCTAATTCTTCTTCATAAAAACACCAACTTCTACATCCCATATAGCTGAGAGTTATGTGTCTGTGAAAGCTCAATTCATTTCTTTTCTGACTCTCCAGTCAAAAAAATACATAAAATATATTCCTTCTCTAAAATCCTACATAACTATTTTACCCTCTTAGCATTTTAATTCTATACTTTGCATTGTTTATGTATGAGCTTATTCAAACCCTCTAAAAGACCCTCACTAAGACTTTTGAATATGTCTCGTAACTAATTATGCCCAATAAATATTTGCAGAATAAATAATAACTACTGCTGTTACAGAATGTTAAAATGGGATACTTCTAACTTCTGTTTCAGTTAAGTACTCTCAGCTAGTGCTTCTCAAAAGGCACTGTGAATACAAATCACCTGAGGACCAGGTTACAATGCAGTTCCTGATTCAGGAGGTGTGACATGGAGCCTGAGATTCAGCATTTCTTCAAGTTCCCAGGTGAAGATACTGCTGGTACTTGGACCACACTTTGACTATCAATATCTTGAAGGGGTGCCAACTATCCCACATTCCAAAGTGGGGCCACAATGGCAGAGAAGGATGCTTAAAACTGAAAAGACACTTCTAACACTAGTTTAATGACAGACACAAAGTAGAAAATGCATCTCTAGCTCATAAGAAATGGAAGAGAAGTTGGGCGTGGTGGTGCACGCTTGTAATCCCAGTACTTTGGGAGGCGGAGACTGGAGGATCCGGGTTTGCGGCCAGCCTCAGCTCTCTCTCTCTCTCTCTCTCTCTCTC
>PVJS01024427.1:7252-28803 GCA_004027185.1 Glis glis
TCATGGTAATGCAGTATATATTATCTTCTTGAAAGACAAAAAACAATTTTAAAGTAAACAATAGCCTTTTACACTGCCCACCTTTACTCTCCCAGTAATCATTTACCTCTGCCTTCCTCCCCTCTCGGTCTTTACTCTCCCATTCCCTAATCATGAGTTTATCCAAGGCAGTATTATTCTTTATGTTTATATCCTTGGTGCTTATCAGAGTGCATATATGCTCAGTAAGTTTGTTAAATGAGTGAATGAAGAAATTAATAAATGCAAGATCTGAGCCGGGTGTGGTGGTGCACGCTTGTAATCCCAGTACTTGGGAGGCTGAGACAGGAGGATCGCAGGTTCAAGGCCAGCCTCAGCTACTTAGTGAGGCCCTCCACAACTTAGTAAGACCCTGTTTCAAAATAAAGAATAAAAATAGGGCAAAAAAAAGAAAAAAAACTGTTTCCTATAAACTTTTAGCTGTTCAAGATTTGCCCTTATTTTTCACTTACCAAATCAACATTGAAAACTGGATTTTGAGGAGTCACCTCAGTTACATGACCTGTTTACTAGTAGAAATTTCAAGTCATTCTTGTTGCTATTAATTAAAAGAGAAAGAGGTATATTAGTTCAAAAGATATGCTGTATAAAAACTAGGCTTCTGGATTTTTATTGGGGCAAAATTCCAAATTCATTTCCTTTAGCAAATTTACTAAATAATATAAGCCCAAAGAAATGTGCCCAAATAGTATAAATTTGCAAACATAGCAAAGACAAATTCACCCACTCTGAGATATTCCTCCTCAGCAACACCAATCCTGTTATGACTTAACTTTCAATTCATAAGTTTACTTGCTTACACCTATCCTGATTCCTGTAGCTGATTTTATTCTTTCTTATCTCACAAAGTACAGACTTACAAATTATCCTGGTAGTGAGAATATACTCCCTTGCATTATCCTAGCAATTATTAAGTTATTTGACTTCAGAGATGCATACTAATTATTTTCTATCCCCCTAAGACCTGGCACATATGTGGGCACCTAACAAACACTTTTTGACTGGGAAAAGCATAAAATACATATTTAAAGTTAACACAGATAAACTTAGTAGGGTTCACTGGTTGATTGGGGTATTTATTTATTTAGGTAATTTTGTTTGTTTATTTGTGGTACTGGTGATTGAACCCAGGGCCTCACACATGCTAGGCAAGTGCTCTACCAGTGAGCTAAATTCCCAACTCTTTTCATTTTCTATTTTGAGAAGAGGGACTTGGTAAGTTGTCCAGGCTGGCCTTAAATTTGTGATCCTCCTGCCTCAGCCTCCCCTCCTGAGTGGCTGGGATTACTGGCATGCACCACTGTGCCTGGCTTGATTAGGTTTTTTTAATGAAGGAAAATTTTCTTTAAAATTACAACTATGTCTCCTAAAACATAAATGTTATCCAACTAACACTCCAAAATATATTTACCAAAAGCCTTTAATTTAAATACACAAAACTTTCAAAACTAAACAAATGCTTTTTCTTCTAATATACATTTTCAGTCACCTGTGAAGGGCTGATTTCATCTATAATCAGCTCTCTTTAGGAGCACTACTAGCAATCAATTGTTTTATAGACAGTATAGTTAACCAGACAAATTAAAAAAGTTGTACTTTCCATTGTCATCATATGAAAAAGGCCAAAATTTGTTAGGGTTAGGGTTAAGGTTAGGGTTAGTGTTAACATACCTATGTTACATTTAGCCAGCTAATGGAAACATTGCCAAACTATACATACAGTGTTTCTAGGATAATTGGAAGCGTTCTGAATGAGGATTTCTGTAGTTGACAAAAGTAAAAGGATTGGAAAAAAAAGTAAAAGGATTGAAATAATATTGACAATATTTCTACAGTTGTCTTGCATTTAAATGACTAAACATGCATCCCAATATTCTCCCTTGTACCCTACCAAATACTGTGATTTTTAATTACATTTTAAAAGAAAAATAGTTAATTGACCTATACATTTCTAGAATATAAGATTTCAGGATCCTCAAAGAAGATATTAGAACATTAATTCTACCTTGCCTTGCTATTGCTTCCATTCATTTTTTCTTTTGCCATTGCATTGTGTTACACCAAAAGTAAAAACAAAACAAAAAAATTTTAAAGGGGAAAGTGGTTTTATATAAACAAATCCATTTTCAATATACAGGTTCAGGTTCTCACTTTCAACAAGTGATATGAGTAATAAGGCATTTTATTTTAATATTCTTATAGGATGTAGCAATATTTCCCTGTGATATTTAATCTGTATTTATTATCGTGAGTTACATGCCAGAGCAAAGACCTTTATATTCTGATTTAAGTGACTATTTTCGTAAGTATATTATGGATTATTCTGAACTGGATGAAAATTATCTTAAAATGTAATTAAAAGCACAAATATCTATAAAGATTTTTTGTTCCAATTACTTCTCAACTGACAGTATCAGTATTATTTAAAATAAACTTATCATCATGTATCATGTTTACAATTTTTTTTTTTTTGCGGTACTGGGGATTGAACCCAAGGCCATTTTACCCCTGAGCTACACCCCCAGCCCTGTTTTTTATTCTTTATTTTGAAACAGGGTCTCGCTAAGTTGCAGAGGGCCTCACTAAGTAGCTGAGGCTTTCCGCGAACCTAAATCCTCCGGTCTCAGCCTCCCAAGTACTGGGATTACAAGCGTGTGCCACCATACCCGGCTTCATGCTTACGATTTTTTTAAATTTTGTTTAACAAAAAAGAAAACTATAACTCTGAGGACATATTCATTTTAACATGTGATTTATTTGCTTAATCTCAAACAAAAATGTTAAAATTACATTGTCTTAAATGTTCAGACACTGAATTATGTTTCTAAAATTAATTGGTATTTCATAATCCCAAGATTTTCCATGAAAATATCATAGTAATGTGATAGTAACTCTGATTTCACTACAAAAAATTTTAAGAAATACTTGAAACCACAATGATTAATTTATTTTTCTTAAACAGAAAGCCTATATGGATAGAAATGACTAGTGATAGTTATCATTTATCAAAGTTAGCCTTTTAAAAAGGCAACATAGTAATTTGATTAATTTTTAAGTCACGTATATTTATACAATTGCTATGCAAAAATTAAACGTTTTCAGTTGCTAGACTTTTCATCTTTTCACTTGCCATCTAAAAATTATACTCCTGTAATTCTAATAGAGTATGTAGTTTGACCCTTTAACTAATTAGTGGATCAGCAAGAAGGAAGTCAAACCACTGCAATTACTGCCCGCATGTTCATTTATACCAAATACACTACAGGTCAACCTAACCATTTTTATTTCACAAAAGGCTAATTTTTTCCTAATTCATAATGTTTTCCTGGGAATGATCAACAACTCTAACACTCTAGCATTTGCATAATGACCATTGTACTTGTTGTACAAATAAAAAGTAATAAAATTTGGCTTGAAGAAGAAGAAACAAACTGGACAGCCCATAGATCCATCATTTCTACAACTTTCCTTAAGCCATTCTAATTCTGTCTCTCTTATATTAAAGTCTGATCATATATATTTAATTCCATTCTTTAAAATTTCAGTAGACAACTCCAGTGCTAACCTACCACTGCCCTGTCAGAAAATCTTTGATGTCACAGCATAATAGCTCCTGAAAGAACAGCACTAATACTTAATGTAACATGAAACCAGGGCTCTGCAGTGGGGCTGTCTGCTGTCAGGAACAAACAATTTCACTGCTATTCCCCAGAAGTGACAAGGTTGGGACCTATCTGTATAGCATCCCTTACTACCAACAGAGAGTCGGATTTATTAGAAATTAGGAAGGCCAGCTTCATTCTTTTAAATAAACCAATCTCTATGTTGAAAATAGAAAATAATTTACACTTTAATGTCAAACAATGCATGTGGGTCAATTTTCCTCTGCAGCCTATAAGTTGTACACTAAAGAAGGCTTTGGTGTTTTCAAAGAATTAATAGGTCCAATGGACATGGCTATACTTACTACTAAGAAGAAATCCATGCATTTTCATTATTTCAAAAGCCACACCAAATATTTATGTTTCAAAGACTTTTATATTTGTATTGGAAATTACTATGCAGACCTTTCCTTAGAATATGTTTGCATGATACCAAAATATCTGCTTAAGGCTAGCCATTTCAGCCAAAAGATCCATTAATATAGAAAAAGGAAATAATAAAATAGAGCCTGTGCAGACCAGTATGCCGATTTTTCTTTTAAACCTACTAATTGAAAATATGATAATTTTCAGGCATGTACATAACACCTATAAGGGATCAAAGATAATACAATTTAATTAGTAGTTGACCAAAAATCTCTTTTATTGTCATCTGTTATGAAACACTAAGTCGTATTTGTTCTTTAAACTATTGTTTGCATTGTTCTTTTAGCAATTAATTTTCTGACTTCTCTGTTACTATTGTCTTGAACTGGTTTTTAATTCTCTTAAAGTTCCTGTTCCATAAGCCCTTAAGACCTGTACAAGAAAAAATTATAAACATTATTGGGAGACTTTAAAGAAGACTAAAGTAAATGGAGAGCTTCAATATGTTCATGGATTGGAATATGTGTGTGTGTGTGTGTGTGTGTGTGTGTGTGTGTGTGTGTGTTACTGAGGATGGAATCCAGGGGTGTTCTACCCCCCAAGTTATATCACCAGCCCTATTTAATTTTTATTTTGAAACAGTATCTCACATAGTTGCTGAGGGCCTTGATAAATCGATGAGGCTGACCTCAAATGTGAGATCCTCCTGTCTCAGCCTCCCAAGTACTGGGATTAGAGGCATGGGCTACCACGCCCAGCTGGATTAAAAGGTTTAATGCTATAAAGATATCATTTAGCTGGGTGTAGTGGCACACACTTGTTATCCCAGTACTTGAGAGGCTGAGACAGGAGGATTGCAAGTTTGAGGACAGCCTCAGCAAATAGTTAGACTTTCATCAAGAGACCCTGTTTCAAAATAAAAATAAAAAAGGGCTGGGGATGTAGCTCAGAGGTAGAAAGCCCCTGGGTTCAATCCCTAGTGTCACACACACACATACACACCTAAATTTCCTTACAGATTAAATGCAAACTGAATCAAAAATTCCCACAGGCTTCTTTTTTTTTTGTAGAACTTGACAAGTTAATTCTAAGTTTATAGAAAATACAAAGGCCAAGAAGTGCCAAGATACTCTCAAAAGGAAAAAAAAGAACAGGGTGGCAGGATTTACTCTATAAGATAGCATAAGACTCATTTATTCTATAAGATTCATTATAAAGCAAATAAAATGAAGTCAGGATATTATGGATGCAAGGATAGACAAATGCATCAAGAGAACATAAAAACCCAAAATAGACCTATGTTTATATGAGGATTTGATATATGACAAAATAGTAAGGAAAAGACAGGTTTTAATAAACTACCTGGGCAAATAGCTGGACACCCATATGAGGAGAAAATAAATAAATACAACTACACCTTTACTTTCTTTTCTCTTTTCTTTTTGTTTGTTTTGGGGTTTTTTTGTTTTTGTTTTTGTTTTTTGTACTGGGGATTGAACCCAGGGGCATTCTACCTGCAAGCTACACCCCCATCTTTTTTTATTTTTATTTTTTTAACAGGGCCTAGCTAGGTTGCTGGGGGCCTCGCTAAGTTGCTGAGGCTGGCCGTGAATATGCAATCCTCCTGTCTCAGCCTGGGATGACAGGTGTGTACCACCATGCTACATGAGCTACATCAGGCCCTGGACTCAATCCCCAGCACGACAAAAGTAAAATTCAAAAAAGGGGAGAAAGATCAATAAATACTCAGCTATATTGAAATTAAAAATGTCTTTTCTATTAAAAGATTCCATAAAAGAGGGTTGGGTATACAGCTCAGTGATAGAGTGCTTGCCTAGCATGCATGAAGTCCTGGTTTTGATACCCAGTACTTCAAATAAATAAATAAAAATAAAAGAATAAAAGAAAATATTTGCAACATATATAAATAATAATTAATAGACAACTACAAATCATTTTAAAAGACAATGACCCAATAGAAAAATGGGCAAAAGATTTGAACACTTTACCAAAGAAAAAATCTACCTAATCAATAACTTATTAAAAGGTGCTTAGCATCATTAACAATCAAGAATGCAAATTAAAACCAAGATGAGATCGCTAAACAAAAGATTGGCAAAAATTAAAAGTTTGAAAACACAAATTATTGGCAAGAATATCAAATAAGGGGAATGTTCATACACATTCCCAGTGGCGGTATAAATAACCACTTTTAGAAGAGTGTGGCATTATCTAGTAAAGATGACACAGGCATACCTCTGACCCAACAACTCCATTCCTTCATACACAGCCATATGCATGTGGACTCCAAGAAAGAATATATATGCAAGAAGTTTTATCACAGCATTGTTCATAACAACCAGCAACTGGAAATAATCCAAATGCCCAATAAGAGTAAAGAGGATAAATAACTCACAAAATAAAAAGGATATTAATAAAGTAGGACTTCATGATAATGATATATGTTAAGCAAAAACAATGCACATAAAAATAGATTCTGCATGATTCCATTTATATAATGCATAAAAACAGGCTAAAGCAAACTTATTTAGATATGCATTCATAGGCAGTAAAACAATACAGTGAAGAAAGTAACATTAAATACATAATGGTGTGGGTTTAATTAGGAAGGGACACAAGTGGCTTCTGGGATGATGTCAGTATTCTATCTTTTTAACCTAGATATTGGTTCCATGGGATCCACTTTATAATTATTCATTACACATGCATACATCTATATTTTAAACACTTTGAACTTTGCATGTTTACATTTCAATTTTTAAGAAGAACAAATCTAACTCACATAGTTATTGTGAATAAAAGAGAATTCATATACACTAAATGGAAAGTCCTTTGAAAACCACAGACTACTACATACATAATCATTTTTAAAACTTAGTTAGGTATTGGAACCACCCTCATTCATAGACCAAACAAGAAATAGCCTACATTATATAAAATCCCCCACCTCAAAAACATATGTTGCCACCTCAAAGTAATGACGTATCTTCTGTAATACCGTAAAATACTATTTATCATTCTTCTTTGAGAGATTCGTTTCTTTGGATTAAAACATTATCATGTTTTAACATTAAAATACCTCCAGAGAAAATACACTAAGCAGTGAACCAAAAGGGATTTCTAAACTACAATAAAACTTGGGTGATTTTTTTTAAGATTTAGAATAAATACACTCTATTCCACATCTCCAAATAATACCCCTATGTGAAATATCTTTATCCACACTTAATAGTCCCTCTAAGATACAAATCATATTGCCATCATTAAAAATAAAAGAGGCCGGGAGTGGTGGTGCATGCTTGTAATCCCAGTACTTGGGAGGCGGAGACCGGAGGAGGATCCGTGTTCCTGGCCAGCCTCAGCTACTTAGTGAGGCCCTCCGCAACTTTGTGAGACCCGGTTTCAAAATAAAGTATAAAAAAAAAATAGGGCCAGGGGTGTAGCTCAGAGGTAGAATGCCCCTGGGTTCAATCCCCGGTACTGCAAATAAATTAATTAATTAATTAGTTAATTAATTAAAAGAGGAAATTTTTCCAAGTATAAATAACTACCAATGTGTGCACGTATACTTCTACCACCCTGAACCCCATCAGGATGTATGATTACAATGCACAAATAAAAAATAAAAAACAATGTAAAAAAGAAATAAAATTCAAAAATTAAGTAAAACAAAGGAAGGAAGGGAGGGAAAAACAGAAAAGGAAAGAAGGAACAAAAGAAGGAAGGAAGCACTGAAGGAGTTAATTTATTTTACGTGTGTGTGTGTGTGTGTGTGTGTGTGTGTGTGTGTGTGTTACTGGGGATTGGACCCAGGGGTTTTCTACCTCTGAACTACACCCTAACCGATTTTATTTCTTATTTGGAAACAGGGTCTCACTAAATTGCCGAGGACCTTGCTAAGATGTCAAGGCTGGCTTCGAACTTGCGATCCTCCTGTCTCAGCCTCTCAAGTACTGGGATTACAAACGTGTGCCACCATGCTCAGCTTAATTTATTTTTAAAAACAGAATCTCAGAGCTGGGGTTGTAGCTCAGTGGTAGTGCTTGCCTAGCATGCATGAGGCCATGTGTTCAATCTCCAGTACCACAAAAAAGAAAAAAAACCCCAGAATCTCAGATATATACAAATCTCATATTTGTATATATGTATACAAATGCATACACACAAAAATATATTACCTCACTTATTAAATTAGCAAGCAAAAAATGGCATGAATAGAAAAATATTTAATTTTATTATGCTTTGTAAAAATATGTATTGCTTTTCACTATATTGTTTATTATATCTTTCCTCATTTTCCTTCTATCAAAGCTTTCTTTGTCATGTGTCCCATTTCTTTTTTTTTCTTTTTTTTTTGTACCTATGATTGAACCCAGGGGCATTCTACCTCCGAGCTATACCCCAGCCCTTTTTTTTTTTTATTTTCAAACCTGAAAACCTGCTGGGCATGTTGGTGCACACTTGTAATCCCAGTACTTGGGAGGCTGAGACAGGAGAATCGCAGGTTCCCAGCCAGCCTCAGCTACTTAGTGAGGCCCTCCACAACTTAGTGAGACCCTGTTTCAAAATAAAGAATAAAAAATAGGGCTGAGAGTGTATCTTGGAGATAGAATGCCCCTGGGTTCAATCCCCAGTACTGCGGGAAAAAAAAACTGCAAACCCTCCTGTCTCAGCCTCCCAAGTATTGAGATTACAAGCATGCACCACCATGCCCAGCTCAAGTTTCTGTCAAGAGGCCATGTCTCAACTAGTAGGAGTAGAACCATTGGGGCATATACAATTCTGTTTTAATTCTTTGAGAAACACACAGGTTTTGAAACTGGCTGAACTTATCTTTTTTTAACTTGTGCTTTGGATGTCATATCTAAGAAATCATTACCCAATACAAGTTCATGAAAATTACCACTATGTTTTCTTCTATGAGTTACATCTAACTAAGTCTTTGGCTCATTTTGAATTGATTTCTGTATGTGGTGTGAGGTAGGGACCCAGCTTCATTTGCATGGGAATAGCTAATTGTCCCAGCACTATTTGTCGAAAAGACTATTATTTTCCCACTGAATTGTCTTGGCACCCTTGTCAAAAAACATCACTAGAGATATGGATGTGACTCAGTGGTAAAGAAATTGCCTAGCAAGCATGAGGCCCTGAGTTCAATCCCCAGCACCATAAAAAGTAGACATTTTTTTAAGATGTGATTAGCACTTACTTGTCACTGGGAAT
This sequence comes from Glis glis, assembly GCA_004027185.1. Classification (NCBI taxonomy): domain Eukaryota; kingdom Metazoa; phylum Chordata; class Mammalia; order Rodentia; family Gliridae; genus Glis; species Glis glis. The sequence goes on from PVJS01024427.1 coordinate 16,564, forward strand.
TTTTAATGATGGTTTCCTGCCTATGTACACAATTTGAAAAGTAGACTTTTTTTTGCGGTATCGGGGATTGAACCCAGGGGCATTCAACCTCTGAGCTACACCCCCGGCCCTATTTTTTATCCTTTATTTTGAAACCGGGTCTCACAAAGTTGCAGAGGGCCTCACTAAGTAGCTGAGGCTGGCTGCGAACCCAGATCCTCCGGGTCTCCGCCTCCCAAGTACTGGGATTACAAGCATGCGCCACCACGCCCGGCGAAAAGTAGACTTTTTGATTCACTATATTGATCATTCAAATGGCATATAGAAATTTTTTGAATCTTATTTTTTTACATTTTAGCTTTACTACCTAGCAATTGAGACTAAGTTTATGAAAGCCTGAAGTATCCATTGATTAGTAGCTATTAAGCCCTCTGTATACTTCACTTTCCTCCCCTGTAATGTGAAAAGATTGGACTAGGTTATGTTTGAATGTTTTTACCCCAGTGTGCACCTCACCCTCAAGTTGTGGAGCAAAGAGGAAGAAGGGGTAGCTGAAGGAATGAAAGGGACTGAGCAGTCAAGGTTTCATCCAAGGCAACTTTCTTAGATTTTTATAAGTAAGAATTTGCTTGAAAATTTGGTTCCCTTGCTTACAAAAAGCCTGAAAGCTACAGAATTCTATGACCCCTGAGAAGAAAGAGAAGTGGAGATAAGTACCAGAGATATAAAAAATAGAGATAAAGATAAATAAAATTCAAGGTTATGTCCTGAATAATACACAGTGCAGGATCCTAGGCAGTGAGGAGTTACAGCATGAAAGGCACCAGAATAAAGAACTGGAAATTACAAACTGAAAGGGAAGGTTTGAAGAGCAAAAATGCCCCACTTAATGTTCTTTTGTTTTGATTTTCAACATCACTGAAGAAAACTTGTTTTCTTGGAATTTTCAATTCTCCCCTGATAATAAAAAGATACAAGTATTCTGATTTACCCAATTTTTGTTTGAGCTGTCATTCTATTGTCCCAAAATCTGGTAACAACTATATTAGTTATTTTAAGGAATCAACTAACTACATTAATTCACAACCTTTAAATATACTTTTAATATCTTCATGCAGGAAATGAATATGAATGTAGACATATAACAACTCCCTTAGAAATCAATTCTACTGCTAAAAATATATACTGACCCTTTTATAGTTCAAAAAATATTTTTCTTTTTTAAATGTTGTATTTGTTTTATTAAAATAAATTTACATATAATATATAGATAGTAAGGTTCACTAATCTTAAATTCAGTAAATGTATGAACTCAATGAATTTTTACATATGTATTCTCCCACATAACCACCACACAGACCAATATAGAAAATAAAACTTAATCAAGTTGTCCAGGCAATCCTTTATTCAACAATATCTACTAAGTACCTATTAGGTGCCAGGCACTGCTACAAAAAATTAAATACCAAACAGACAAAATTCCTGTTTACGTGGCACTTATATTCTGGTGGAAAGGAGGAAGTAATTCCCTATCATTGCTCCCCCAACATGGACTGAATAATCATTTGTATGGAATCACATCATAAATGGGTGATTGGAGCACCTTTTCAATTCTGAGGTTCCATAATTCAAAGACTATGAGTTTATGATTTGAGGTACAAATACCCAGAAATTCCTTCCCAAGTTCTAATCTATCCATGAAAGTTTTGTAACAACTAAAATACTACTACCATCTCCTCTAGTACCATTATCATGACATTGCTGCCTATAGGAAACCTCTTAGATTTCATAGCTACCCTTTTAGATACTGCTATGGTTAGATGTATAATGTCCCCTGAAAAGCTCATGTATTAATGTTCAGAGTTGAGGTTTTTAAATCATAAGGGTTCTAAACTTATCAGTGGATAAATCAATTGTAATGGATTTACTGGGTGGTAACCTAGGCAGGTGGGGTGTGGCTGGAGAAGTTTGTCCCTGGGGGTGTGGCCTTAGGATTGTGCTTCTGTCTTTGAATCCTCTTGTTTGCTGGGTCTCTTGCTTTCAGCCTTCATGATGTAGAGTAAAGCCCTTGCTCTCTCCCTCTCTCTGATTCCCACCACCATGCCCTAAGCTCTTTAGACCCCAGTCTTACATGAACTGAACCCCAGAATCTCCAAAAACTGTGAGTAAAGAAATCTTCCTTCCTCTAAATTGTGTGGTCAGTCATTTTGGATTACCGCAATAAGAATTCAGATACTATCTCATCTATCCCTTTAAATGCTGAACTCATAGATGCCTCCACTGCCACAGCTACTTTTCTTCACTGGTGCTCTCTTCACCAGGGAAAAAGTATGGAATCATTAGTGTAAAGAGCTTATCTTTTGTCATCAGACAAACCTGAGTTCAATTCCTAGATCTAACACAGCCAGTCTGCTGCCTCCACTAGGAACCTTTTGGGACCTGGAGGTCAAATCTGCAATTCCTGGTGATGTTGGACTGAAGCTAAGCCACTCTTGAGAGATACCTTCTGGGTCCACAGGATGCTGGGAGTTCACATTAAAAAAATGCTTGAGAGCAATAGAGGGTTATCAACACCACACCCCAATCACAGCCAAATGCCTCCACCTGTAACCTTTTGGGCCTAGAATTCAAGTCCTAAATCACTGGATAAGACAGGCTGCACCTGGGCCCTACTTGGGAAATAGCTCCTGGGTCAAACTCCCTGTCTGCTAGCTGCTACCGCTGTAGGCTCTATCATTATTTCTTCAGTTATTGCTACAATCGCAAATCTAGCCCTAAGAAAACCCATACCCAAACTCACTCTGTACCCAAGTCAACTGTCTCCACAAATTATGAAATTCAAAAAAGAAGAGGCTGACCTTATAATATTTATATAATTTTAGTTTCAATAGATTTGTTTATTTGCAGTTGAAGAGGTTCTCAAAGAGGTTCTGTTACTATAATTAGAAATCCCCCAAAGGTTCTCTGAAATCCCTGTGTGGGTAAATTGTAGAATTATTTTACATTACTTTCAGTAGTGTTCATTTTCACCCCTTTAATAAAGTATTTGGATATAGCACTCTTTATATTGGGCCAGATTCTTGTTTTAAAGACATTCACTTTAATAATAACTAATGCTTACCTGATACCTATTATGTACCAGGTACTTTTTAAAACACTTATATTTACTCCTTTAATTCTTAAAACAACCCTAAAAAGTAGGTACTATTTTAAAGATAAGGAAACTGAGAACTAGAGATTAAAAGTAACAAACCTAAGTTCACAGTGCTAGAAAGCAAAGAGCCAATCACTAGTGACTTTCAAAGAACTTTCATATGCAACTCAGTACTCTCCCTTAGCAGGAACAGAATCTTTAAAAAAAAATCAGTCATCAAATGAAACTGAATCATCTAACTTGTCCAAAGGAAAGAGAATTTGAGGAATTCAATATGTAAATGTGAAATACTTGCTTTGTACTATATCATGTTAACTAAAACTAGTGCATACTGGAACCATGTCCTCACTTTGTATGATTCTATAATAACCGAAATCAAACCATGACATAGAAACTGGGTAAAGCTGAGAACCACAAAGTGAGGACATGGTTCTGATATACAAAAGTTTCAGTTAACAGCTGGGCACACGCCTATAATCCCAGTACTTGGGAGGCTGAGACAGGAGGATCACAGAGATTTGAAACCAGCTTCAGCAATTTAGCAAGGCCCTCAGCAACTTGGCAAGACCCTCTTTCCAAATAAAAAATAAAACAGGACCAGGGTGTAGCGTGGAGGTACATGCTCCTGGGTTCAATCCCCAGTGCCACAAAGGGAAAAAAAAAAAAAGTTTCAGTTGACACCATGCTATGCAAAGTGAGGACTACATTAATAACCACACCCACTGAAGTTCAACAACGCATTGTTATAGTTCAGCTCCTGATTATCCTGATTATCCAAGTTCCTGACTAACTCAGATCAGGGGGAAATATCTTGACTTGCCTGTTAGAGGCAGCTTTATTACATGGCAGAAATACCATGAGACTCAAGCCAGGACATCTATGTCTAGAATATGGTTTTGTCATCCAGTGGCTATGTGATCTCAGGTAAGTCATTTTTCCTCTCCAACCTTTAATTTCCTTTTCTATAAAACAGGGAAAATGATATCTACCTCCAGATTTGTTGTGCAAATAATAAAATAATAAATAAAAAATAATAATCACTAGCTGGGCTCAGTGGCGCACTCCTATAATCCTAGTACTTGGGAGGCTGAGACAACAGGATCGCAGGTTCAAGGCCAGCCTCAACAACTTAGTGAGACCCTGTTTCAAAATAAAAAATAAATAAAATAGGGCTGGGAATGTACCTTAGATAGGGCTGAGGGTGTACTGGCCTAATCCCCAGTACAACAAAAATAATAATTGTGATAATAATAATCACTAATGTTTAATGAGAACTTATACATATCAGGTATTCTTCCAAATGTATTAGTTTATTCAAATCTCTCAAATACTACCATACTGGAACTATTATTGTCTCCATCTTATGAAAACACCCAGAAATATGTGTGGTACATGGTAACTGCTCAATATATGTCTGTGATATGTATCAAATTCATTATTCAATAGTACCTCCATCTCTGGGTACTAAAAAGAAAATGGGTACTGAAAAGAAAATGAAAAACCTGAATTCTTTTTATTAGATGTTTTTTAAAAACGGTGAAAGAGAAATAAGTTCTTAACCAATTAAGTCCAGAGTTTTCAATTCTGAGAACAGAGTAAACAAATATTATTTCAAAGTTACTATATGTGGTGTATTTGTTGCTCAATTTAAATTTTTATAGGTATTCCGTCATCCCAGATGATGGGATAAAATGGGTAATGAAAATGGGTGAGATCTTTATTCCTAGAGATTCATTTATCCCCATCCTCTTGTGTACTAGTTGTACTCTAAGATTCTGGAAGAGGTTAACTGACAGCCAACTCTGTTGGTGACAGAAACCATACTCAAAAAAGCCTGGCACTGGCCACTGCTTCCAGCCTAGCCAAACACATGCAATGAATTGATGGCCGTGTCCCAACACCTTGCATATCTCATCCAGTCCAACCTCACATACACAGCCCTCAGATGCTAATACTTCCTTCCTTCCTAAAGTTTTCATTAGGCACTTTGGGTTAGAAAGCATAAAGCCCTGTCCAGGAGCACACTGTGGAAATGTACTCTGTCAAAAGTTGTCTGGAAAAGTGAAGGGAGGAAGCTAGAAGTATTTCTGTTTTTGCTCATGAGTCCACCTTATGAATTCATATATTAAATTAGATTTGCTAGCATTTGTCCCTTTGAAGGCACAGTGGACATGGTGATCAAGGTTGATACACAGAACAGGGAACTACATTGAAGGTTCTGTGTCAAGAGCAGGACTCAGCACTCTCCCAAAAGGGAGGAAGTGAGCAGAGTGTCAGAGCTGAAACCTCTTTGAAGATTAGCAAACTTCCCAATCTGAAAATGAAGGAACTAATTCCTAGAGGGAAGTGACATAGCCAAAGTCACCCAAAATACAGTAACAGAGCTAAATCTCTCAAATGGGGCTTTTGCTACTATATCAAACTGCCCAAGAAGTATACCAACAAGTTAGAGAAGTGAAGGGCGGGGGAGAAGAGTTCTGATAACAATGTCTGCCTATACCCATCCCTGACTACTGCCTTACTTATCTTTTCCAACATCTGCTCTAATTGTATCTAAAGCCAAGGAAGGTTGAGTGTAGATGCAACAAAGAGCCCCAGACATTCAAGAGAGTAGTGATCCTCTACGTGGTACCCTCTCCTGAAATGTGATAATTACACTTAACTATAAAACCTCGCTGATCCCTTCACACCAACAAAATGACAAATTGCCTTGCCTTAAAGAACAAAAGATCAGTTAAGTCTACCTCCTCTCTCATATCAGAAGCCCCATAAAATTGCCACATTCTGCTTCCTGAACCCCATCACTGTAAATTTACAGCTCCTTTTCCTGTCCCAGATTTCCAGTGATGGGTACATTCTGAGGAATCCTCCTAGGAGCCTGTCCTCTGTAGTCCACACTTTTCCTCCTGATCCATTACACCCTCCCCTCTCTTTCCCACCTACTTTTCCTTTTCAATGGTTTCCTATGTGGATGTACCATCCTGGGAATAAACTATATAAATATTCTAGGTTTTATTTACTTATTTGCCTATTTATTTATTCATAAAATTAAAAACTAATCCTTATATAAATTTAAATACGGATTGAACTCTGGGTCAATATACCAAACATTAATGTCTCACATCCTATAACAGAAGTATCCTTAGTAAAGACAGGAGATTGATTATAGATATTATTATCTAGTTTTTAACTAAATTAACCCTGAAAAAATTCACAGGTAGTTTAAAAAGATCTTTCCAAAGAGACAACAGTTTGAGGATAATATTAATAATTTAAGCCTTAGTAACAAGACCATGACCAAGCTGACAATTGTATTACTAGTAGGATCGCTTTAGAAGCCACATGACAGGACAGAAACAATGATTATCCAAGTAGTCTGACAAAAATAGGCCAAGCCTTTTTTAATTATCAAGAAGACAATTTGAGATACAGATTTATATCTAGTATCATTAAGAGTGTACCTTGCCCTATTGTACTTTGAGATGTTAAATAATAACAATATAAAGAATTTACAATCAGCAAGACATTTAAAAACTAAGCACAGAGATATAAATTCAAATTGCTAGGGTTGGGGGTGTAGCTCATTGGTAGAGCACTTGCCTAGCATTCACAAAGGCCCTGGGTTCAATCCCCAGCACCACTAAATAAATTCAATTTTCCAACAGTGCTTAAAATCATACAAAACTCAATTCAGTATTTTACAAAACTTCACCAAACTTAATTTTGAAGGCTTAGAAACCTCAACTTCCTTTATAAAACACAAAAAGCTACATGCCCTTAAAAAAACACTTGTTCTTCCTGTGGCTAGCAGAGTTACAATAACATACAGTAAACAATATGGCAACAAATTTAAATACATCCCCTTAATTAAAATTCAAAACTGCCTAATACACAACTCTGGAGTAACCATTTACTCAGAACGCAATATGAATAATGTCAGTTAGGGTTGCTTTTTTTTTTTTTTTTTTTTGCGGTACCAGGGATTGAACCCAGGGGCGTTCTACCTCCGAGCTACACTCCCAGCCCTATTTTTTATCCTTTATTTTGAAACCGGGTCTCACGAAATTGCGGAGGGCCTCACTAAGTAGCTGAAGCTGGCCACAAACCGGGATCCTCCAGTCTCCGCCTACCAAGTACTGGGATTACAAGCGTGCGCCACCACGCCCAGCTCTAGGGTTGTTTACCAGGTACTGCCACAAACAAGGTTAAAAGACATGGAAAGCATGGCTGAAGATTTGCAAAAAGAAACATGTCTTTTTTAAAAGAAACATATTATGCTTTCAGATGAATGAATGTATTCGTTGGGGGGGCCCCTCTGGGGATTTAACCCAGGGCCTTCTACCTCTGAGCTACCCCCTCCCAGCCCTTTTTATTTTTTATTTTTAAATAGGGTCTTGCTAAATTATATCACACTGGCCTAGAACATGTAGTCCTCCTGTCACAGACTCCGAAATACTGGGATTACAGGCATGTATTCCTTAACAGGCCTCAGTTTGTGATACTTGATAGGCAAAGTGCTACTTTTGAATGGGCCAATAAGTACCAGAGAAGATATAATCTCAATGGTAAATTACATTTTTAAATAAAAGTATTTTTTAGGGAGAACTAAGGAAGTGGTGAAGTGGTTGCCCTAGCTGAGCAAAAGGAAAAACGGGTTAAGATTATAGAGATAGCACCATGGGCCCCACTAACTACATGGTTCATAGCCACACAATTGCAGCCAATGTTTTTATTGTTTGTTTGTTTTTATTTTTGTTTTTGTTTTTGTTTTTTTGGTGGTACTGGGGATGGAACCCAGGAGCATTCTACCTCTGAGCTATACCCCCAGACCTATTTTATTCTTTTATTTGGAAAGAGGGTCTCACTAAGTTGCAGAAAGCCTCACTAAATTGCTAAGGCTGGCCGCAACCCTGCAATCCTCCTGTCTCAGCCTCCCAAGAACTGGGATTACAAGCGTGCACCACCATGCCCGGCTTGCAGTCAATGTCAAAGCCCAGTGTTACACAATAATGAAATTACTTTTTAAAATAAGCCTGTAAAACACAGTAAAATCTCTACAATGCTTTGAAATGAGATAGGAAGTAACCATGAAAATTGTTTTTACCACCTCTAGGTCCCACTACTTATCTCATGGCAGTTTCCAAACTTAAGAATAAGGGACAACGAACAACAAAAAAACCTAACTTTTATGTGTTTTATATGCTAAACTTTTATGTGTTAAATGTGCTAAACTCTTATGTGTTGTTGACAAGAAGCTGTGAGTATGTGTTGCTAAGTACATAAATTGCATATAGAGAATAGATAAGATAGATATTCAGATAGGTAATTAGATACATATATTATATACAAGCAATCAAACAATTTGTCTCATCAAGATAAAGGTGATATTTTATCAAATGAAAAAGTAAATGCTTTTCAAAACAGATCCATGCTATGAAAGACTATTTTGAAAACACGTTTGGAAACATTCCATGATAGTGTGATTTTGTTACCAAAATTCTATGTCTATCACCGACAAAATTTCTCATCTGTTTTCAATTTAAAAATTGGCCAAAGAATATTCTAACCTGTTTAATGATGTTCCAATGAATTTCAATAGGTTTTGAATACATTTATTAAAATATGAGAATGCTATACCTTTAACTTCATTGGCAAAAACAACCGATTGTCATCAGGAAGATGGAGATTTACTACCCAAATTTTAACAAAGTTCTTTGCATATGTTGTGTATGGTATTTAAAAATTAGTATCACAATTTAGTAAGTATAATAGATGATGTAATTCTTCCATTTGGATCTATTTTTTTTCTTTCTGGGGAATCATTTTTCAGCTGTGGCAGCATTAAAACCATGCAGCAAAAATAAACTGAACTTAGAACCAGATCTTTAAATCACTTCATCACATAGTATTAAACCAAAACTTTTAAAATAACAAAGCATGTTTTATTATAGGACTTGGGAGACCACAATTAGTGTTAAAATATTTATTTTATCTATATCTTTTGAATATCTACATATGAATCTTGTATAGCATATATTAGCACAGGATACATATCTGCAATTTTTTTTTTTTTTTTTGCAGTACTAGGGATGGAACCCATGGGCATTCTACCTCCGAGCTACACCCCCAGCCCTATTTTTTTTTATTCTTTATTTTGAAACAGGGTCTCACTAAGTTGTGAAGGGTCTCACTAAGTAGCTGAGGCTGGCAGCGAACCCGGATCCTCCCGTCTCAGCCTCCAGAGTACTGGGATTACAAGCATGCGCCACCACGCCCAGCCATATCTGCAATTTTAAATAAATATGCGCATGTCTTAGAGAACATACTCTGTTCAAAAAGTTTGGAGACCATTATTCCATCAGAAGTGTTCCATCAGAAGTATTCCTGAATTAGTGTTAAAATAGTATTAACAAAGCAATTCTTTCAGGCTCGTCCTTACCAACAATGTTCTCCAGTTGTACCTTGGCTTTCCAAAGCACCCAAGATCTCTATTTCCTTCTGTCCTTGAATATCCTAAGTTCTGCCCCTTTGACCTCAGATACTGAAACTGTTTCTACAATCACTCCAATTGAGCAGGGTGAACACCAGCTACAATGCTACCATGTCCTCACGCTGAAAGAAACACTTAATAATTATCAAAGATATTTACTTCTGAGATGCATTAGCAATATACTTAACTAAACAGAGGTCTCCTCTGGGACAATTTAGGATGACCATATAATTTAGTGCCCCTCTTACTAAATGTAATAAAATCATACTTCTATTTTTAAATTGTCTCAGATGTAAACTTCTTAAATAAGCAAAACTAAAAATTGTATCATCATAGCCTTATAAAATATAGAGGACACTGATACAAATGTCCTATTATGTTGGCATTTTAATTACAGAAAATAATTTTGATCCACAGATCAAAAAGGAAAAACAACCCTAAGATTTGAAAGTGGTACTAATAGAAAATAAAAATATAAATGTACAATTTGAAGGGATATACTTTTCTATGTATTCTACTCACATCAATCTTGTTAACATTGAGATGCTTTCTATGTGGTTATAACAAAGAAAACTCAAAACCTCACAACTAAGATATATCGATTATGATGAGTGTTTTGGAAATGGGCGTAAGGTATCATAATTAATAGTCAAGCTGTTTTTCATTCCTTCCGTCATGCCATACATAATAATTTGAGTCTCCAAGTTCACTAGTCCCACTCAATTTCAGCATATATATAAAATATGTAACATATATATGTATGTATGTATATATCTGCCTTGGAGAAAATATGACTCTTACAAAATGTCACACAACTTAAAACCAAAGTATTAAGTGGACATGACACAACTTTAGCATATCTGTAAGTCACACAAACCTATACGAAAAGTACAAATGGAAGCATTCTCTGGGCTACTATGTCTGTAAAAATTTAATGCATCTGACCTCTGAAAAGCTGGCCATTTCTTTTAATAATGCCTAAGAATATTGTAATAGAAATTAAAATTAAATGTTAAACATTTTAGGGGTTCCAAGATTTAAATCCTTTTTTAAACCTCAATATATCTATTTTCAATGTGCATTTTTATAATGGGAAAGAACTACAGCTAAGAAATTTTTAAATCATCAAAATTTCCTCTAGCATGTATTTCAAGTCTTTAGACTCAAGAGTAAAAAACTTTCCTGAGACTCAGTTGATTAATATGCTGTGTTCCAAGTTACTTAAACTCTTCAGCTGCCACATTATTTCAATTTATTTTCTTGTTGTTGGGGTTTTTGCTTATTAAAGAACTCAACTAAAAGTTTTAAAGGAAAATGTCCTTAAAAGTATCACAATAAATTTAATATGACTAAGGGGATGCCTTTAAATAGTTTTCTAGAAAATTCACATCTTTTCCCCCTCCTTTACTCAGCTTTGGGGACTTTCTTTTTAAAGTAGAGGTTTCATCTCCCCCCACCCCATGGTATTACCAATAATGCAAAAGTCTCCAGATGCCAAAGCAGTGGCGAGGAAAACTACAGGTGAAGGTTATTGGAAACCAGCGCCATCACTTCTCTAGCCTATGTGACCACCAGGCTCTGATTATGACACAACTCGTATGTTGCAAAACCTCAATAAATGTATTTAATTTGGAGAAACACATTGATAAACACCAAGACTATACAAATCAAAAACAGAAAAGAAGGCCTGTGGGCTCAGAGAAAAGCATTTCAGAAAGTTAGAAAACCTGACTTTCCAGATTACAAAACTAACAAGAGTGGATTTAGCATCCCTATTTGAAAGTGATCAGGAGTAGGAAGAGATTATTGCTGCTACTACTGCTTTTGCTACTGCTACTGTTTCGTCATTATCATTGTATACTAGTCATTTGTATTTCCAAAAAGTCTGAATCACTCTGAGAATTATTTTCATAGTACCCCTCAATTTTAGAAAAAAATTATGAAATATGCCAACTTCACAGTTGGTAAAACTTAATTATAAATATGAAACACCTAAACTCCTGCAACAAATAAGGGGAATTGATAAATAATACCCAGATTTGAAAGTTGCCAGGTATAACTCTTTCTCTAAGACCATACTTGTCACCTGAAAAAAATATAAGATTTTGTTAACTCATAGGCCTGAATCATCAGTTCATATTAATATGCCACTTATTTTAATTTTCATACCTATTTGACAAATTTGAAGGAAAGAGATAATTTGAAAGAATCCTTTGTACCTTAAAATATACTCACAATGTCCCTGACCACAAAACCAAGCTAAGAAAAAGAAGCACAGTGGTTAAGCTGCTGGCTTATGACCATATCATATTCATGACAGACATGGCCTTTCTAGAAGTCACAAAGACACAAATATGAGACAGTACATTATCAGACTTACAGAATAGTCAGTAATATTATCAACTATTCCCCTATGCTCAATGTTTTTTAGGGTATTACCTGAAGCCTACCCCTAATCATGCTTTAAATCACAGATCAAAGGCTACCTTCTACTAGACATAGGACTTCTGCTCTTAAACATGACTCCATTAGAATAATTAGCACACTGCCTAGAATCAACAATATGCATACCTCCTTTCTGGGACCATGCATTTTCATCTTTTTTTTTTTTTTTTTT
>PVJS01024428.1:0-28703 GCA_004027185.1 Glis glis
CTTTAGATGAACAAAGAAGATGACCTAACTGAGGGAGTTGGGAGGGGGGTGTAGGGAAACACACTAAAGTGCATGAGGTATATATCCAAACTTACAAAACTCAAATCACTGTGCAAAGCACTAAAGGGAGGGAACAGGGAGGGAATGGGGTGGGATTTGAGGGAGGGCTAAATGGGCAATGTGCACATGTATGACTCTTCTAACCTGACACCTATCAAATGTATAATTACAATGCACCAATAAACGGATATAAATAAAAAAAAATTTCCAACTCTGCATAACAAAAGGTTTTTTCCCCTTAGATTTAGATAATATCTTTCTCACTTTCCTTCAAGTTTTTCCAACTACTTCTTCAAGGTCTTTTCAGTTTCTTCCCACCACCAGGTCCCAAAGCCAATACAACTTCCAGGTTTTTATTATATCAGCACCCCTCTACCAAGTCCTAGGTTCTTTTTAAGTTAACCACTAACCCTGATGCTCCTTCAGGAGATGCATATCTATGCATTTCGTTCCAGTCCCCAGTGTGGATAGGAAATGTTGACAAATACGTTGTATTAGTTATAAATTCATCATTAACTTTCTTGACAAATAAAATTTAACATTCAATTTCTTATTAAATACACATAAATATTAATAAGGATTTTTATTTCCTGGATGCCAAAAGTGTTATGTGAAAAATAAGAGCTTGTTACCAAACCAAAAAAATTAAAAAAAGAAGTATAGATTTGCACCATTTGATAAATGACAAAATCACTGCATCAAGAGTATTAAGCAGGGTATGGTGGCACACACCTGTAACCCCAGTACTTGGGAGGCTGAGACAGGAAGATTGCAGGTTTGAAGCCAGCCTCAGCAATTTAGTGAGGCCTTCTGCAACTTGGTGAGACATTGTTTTAAAATAAAATAATAAAATAGGGCTGGAGTGTAATTCATAGGTAGAATGCTCCTGGATTTCACCCCCAGTAAAAAACACACACACACTTACACACACACACACACGCACACACACACACACACACACACACACACACACAGAGTATTAAACTACTCTTTCTTACACATTATGATGTGATTGCTTCCTATCTATTAAGAGTGAATAATTCTCTATTGAAGACATGATGTCTTAGTAACACATGAAGTTTGTATACAACAAGAAAGTTATTCTGCTTCCTAATTATTGCCCAAGAATGACTCAAAGTAAGAATGACTCAAAGTAAATAACTCTAAAATGGAAATAATTATTTCTGAAAGATGACACCTAATATTCACCTAGCTTGTAACCAACAGTTTTATGCAACTGTTCAGGCATTCAGATACCTCAGGGCGTGATTCTCAGCTGATTTACTTAGAAGAACTTATTTAGAACTTACCATGCTCAGTGTTGGAAGTTATTTGGGCATTTTATTGCTGATTTATTAATTAAAGCTGCAGCAGAGATTGTTGATTATGAGCCAAGATGCACTCATCTTTTCTTCCAGAGTAATGAAATATAAAGACAGGCAGCTACTCTGCAGCATGGGAACTACCCCTTGCATGTCTAGAAGCTGCGTGTGGCAAGGAGAATAAATTCCGGTCGGTAAAATATAAGATGAAGCATTATGGGGTAGCTTTTCGGGGTGCTCCTTGTTGTCTCCTTTTCATACCTTCCTTTATTTTACTGCCTGGAACAAGAAAGCTGTCATCTTGCTCCAAGCAGTGAGCATCACATCTGAAGGGAGGAACCCAGGTCTCGACTGAAATTTTAAAGTGCTTGGCAAAATGAAAGCACTTTCAATTAAAAGATACCAAGATTTTACTTCTTTCACACTCTAGAAATATGGCAAAAGATGCACTCTAACAATAGGAAAAAATAGAGCTCAAAGAGGTTATGAGATCCAAGAACACTGTTAAGATTACACTGGAGAACTATGCTGAAATCCTCGCAGAAGAACAGACCTCAGTGACAGGAAAAGACAACACACTATAAGAACTAGTATTGTGTAGGAGATAGAGATTCCATGCCTTCAATGATATGAATAAGAAGATAGCAAAGTTAAGTGATACGGTGATGCATTTGCTAAAAATAAATAAACAAGTGAATCAATCTATGACTTTGAAGGATTGACAAGATGTAAGAGACTCCATGTGATCCTGACAGAACATTGTTATTCAAATGACAAAGATTTAATGACATTGAATTTCATATATTACATTGCTTCCTCTATCATTCTACATAGAATATGGTTCTTCAATAAATAACATTTTGATTATATTGGTTGGTTTTCAATTTTCAGAACTAATATAGAATCAAATAGCAAGATGAATTTTATGTAAAGTAACATATTAATCTTTTCTCTTCTCAAAATAGAAGAGCAACATGCACTCCTGAAAGAATTTTATAGAGGGAAATTAAGAAGAAAAATTACAGAATTATAGAGATCCTAATACAGTGCTCCCTTCTTATGCACATGAGTATATCTTCCAAGACACCTAGTGGATGTTTGAAATCATAGTAGTACAGAACCCTGTACAACCTTTTTCCCCCCTATATATACATGCGTATGCTAAAGATTATAAATAAGGTACAGTAAGAGATTAACAACAATTACTGATAACAAAATAGAACAATTATAACCACACATTCTAAAAACTAAAACTGCAGGAAGTGAAACATCCAGTGGGGAAGGACCACAGTATCTTCATCTTACATAATTGTTGGCTGAGGATACTGGCTACAATTGATGAAACAAGATAAAATTGGAATACTTTGTAAATTTGTGTAAGTGATGATGATGTATACTAACAGAATTATCAATTACTAATGAAATGTAGAGGATGGCAGATAGTGTACCTCAGCTAACTTTGACATCTGAATTTTCACTTGGTGAGTAAACAGATAATGTCTGAATTTGCTAAATCTAGAAACACAATTATAAACTTTTGGTGAGTCAAGATGACCAGTAGAGGAAATAAAATTAGAAATGCCTATTAAGTAATTATTTCTGCAGAGTGAGACTAGAGAGAGAAAGAAAGGGAGAGTCCATTTATTTTCATTTATATAATCCTGTATACACCTGTATTATTTTTGAAAAAGTAGAAATAATAACGGCCATTTTCCTAATATTGTAGACTTGCTAATGGTATTAAAGACTATGTTCCTTGAAATTTCAGGACCGGGCTTAGGCAATGACTTAGTTGAATTATCTTAATGCATTTCAACAAATATTTGTTAAGCATCTGCTGTGCTACACATATTCTGTTTTTTTTTTTTTCCTTGAGAACTTTGCTTAAATGGTCTCTTCTCCATGAGCTTATTCCTAGCTTCCTATCTTAGGTTACATCTTCCTGATCTCTCTTCCCATATAATGTGTCTAAGTACTGCTTTGCCTTCTCTACTGCATATCAAGCATGTGAAGGTAGGAATTCACAATTTTTAGTTTCTTCCCACTCCAGAGTAGGATTGTATTTTCTTAGATAAATATCAGATAGACGAAAAACTAAGAACTAGTGAGTGGGTCCAAGGGTCGAAGTGCTTTAGGGAAACAACCATAAAATAAAAGAATCATTTGAAAGTGGAAGAGGCAGATTTACATACTAAGATATTGACTGTAGTCACATCGAGTCTAGGTTGCCATCTATTTAGAATTCCTGCACTGAAGAAATGTATATGGAACATCTAAGAAGTTTCAGAAGGAATAAATTTAACTTACACAATCTTTCTTCATCTTTACAAAAATGCTGCTAGAAATCAGTAGCTACTCTAGTTTTGTAAAAAAGGCAATGTGGGGTTAAGAGAAGCTCTGCCTGTAATTCCAGTACAGGGAAGATGGAGACAGGAGGATCGCAGGTTCGAAGCCAGCCTCAACAACTTAGCAAAGCCCTCAGCAACTTAGTGAGGCCCTGTTTCAAAATTAAAAAATAAAAAAAGGGCATAAAAAGGGCAGGGGTTGTAGCTTAGTTTCAATCCCCAGTTCCATGAAGTGAGAGAGAGAGAGAGAGAGAGAGAGACAGAGAGACAGAGAGAGACAGAGAGAGAAGCTCAGTAATTTGCTGTAGCTTACACAGCTAGAAAGATTCAGAGTCTGGATTTGAATTAATATCTACTTTATTTCAAAGCCATATTGCTCTTAAACATTTTCACATCATTTTATAACATTTTGAAATTTGCCAAAAAAGAAAATGTGTATCCTATGACCCCACCAAATTGACGAGTGTACCAAAAACTCCAAACATCACCTAGTCTAAATGGTTTGTTTCTTTTGACTCACAAGCTATTTATTTAGCCAAGTCTCATGAACTTGTACATTTAGATCATCTGGTAATTTGGGCTCTTGCTGTTGTGATCTGTACATTAAATAGAAGGAAAATAAAATAACCTTCATCTTTGTCCCAGTTCTGTTTCTAGACAACATGACAGTTATTGCAGAGGAAGCGCTGTTTCCAGTGATTTTTCCACAAAAGGTCATCTTTTCCGGTGCTAGGCATTTAGTTCTGTTTATGTCTCCTTGCTTGAACAATAATTATGGAAACAAGGCTGTTTTTGTCCAGTATAAACCTTTGAAAAACTGTATTCTCAGTCTAAATTTGTCAATCTACCTATCAAAACACTAAAGATGACTTCTCTGATAATTTGTGAACTTCTTCTGTGTTGTGGCTTACATAAAAATCATTGGTGAATATAATTTCAGAGGATTCGAAGTAACATTTCTGGTCAGCAAAACGGTACACTTCTTTTAGTCCCAGTTACAGGAAGCTAAGGCAGGAGGATCCCTTGAGCCCACAGATTCAAAGCCAGCCTGGGCAACATAGCAAGACCCCATTATAAATAAATAAATAAATAAATAAATAAATAACATTTCTAGCTCTCTGCAGATTATAAAAATCATATGTGCTCATTATATAAAATTTAAAAGTGGCAAAATATATGAATACTTTTTCAGTGGTTTTTTTATATATGCTTTTATTGGTGCATTATAGTCTCACATCATAATGTAAATCATGTTGACAGTGACATACAGTACTTCGTGCCCCCCCAGCTCCCTCCCCATCCCTCTCTTCCCCATACAGAGTACTGAGATTGACATTGGTATTTTCACATATGTACACAAAGCCGATGGTATTAATTCCTTCAGTGATCCTCACTCTTCCTCCTCCCCTTCCCCTAGACCACCTCCCTGGCTCCACTGAGGTTTCTCTTCCATTATCTGTAGTCCCTCTGGTATTCCAATTACTCTCTAGCTTCAGCTAGACATCAGATAGACGAAATGATGTTCGACATCATTAGAAATCAGGAAGATGCAAATAAAGCTACACTAATATTCCATCAAGCCCCAATTAGAATGGCAACCATCAAGAATTAACACAACAATAAATGCTGACAAGGATGTGGGAAAAGAGGAATTCTTCTACACTGTTGGTGCAAATTAGTGCAGCCACTGTGGAGATCAGTGTGGGGTTTCTCAGAAAACTTTGAATGGATCCACCATACAATTCAGCTATACCACTTCTTGGTATCTTTCCAAAGTGACTGAAATCAGAATACTATAGTGATACATGTATACCCATGTTCATAGCAGCACAATTCATAATAGCCAAATCATGGAACCAACCTAAGTGTCCATCAACAGATCAATGGATTACAAAATTTATGGGATATACACACAATGGAATTCTACTGAGCAATAAAGAACAAAAGTATTCTACTAAGCAATAAAGAAAAAAAGGAAAATGGATAAACTTGAAGAACATTATGTTAAGTGAGATTAGCCAGTCCCAGAAAGTCAAGGTTCATGTGTCTTCTCTCATATGCAGAAGCTAGGGAGTAGTTGGGATAGCAGAGGGACTTTAGATAATAGAGGAGAAACCCAGTGGAGCAAGGAAAGGGGTCTAAGGAAGGTTCAGGGGGAAAGATAATTAATGATGGAGACATTTCCATTGATGTTATGTACTCATGTGAAATCACTAATGCCAATCTCAGTGTCATGTATGGGGAAGGGGAGGAAGTGGGGAGAGAGCCAAATAAAAACTCACTAAGTACTATGTGCATATTTGTCCCCATCATTCTGAACTACACTATGATGTGAGACTATAATGTACCAATAAAAGTATAAACAAATGAATGTAAAGCATAAAAAAGAAAGAAATACTGTTATTTAGTTAATTAAATTCAATATTAGTGAGATAAGATAATTTTCTAACACAATTAGATGCTTATTTTTCAGCACTTATTTCTCAGTACTTAAAAATGGAATAGTTCCATAGAATAATAACTTCTCCTACTTGGGGTTTAAGTAGAAAAGGACACATTTCAGAGTATAACAGACTAATGAAATTTTACTCATTTTAAGCATTCTGGACCTTGATATTGGTGATGTAGTCCCTTGACCAAGACTGTACATATCTCCTGGCTGCTGATCTCAGGTCTCACTCCAGACCTGATGAAGCAGAACCTGCGTTTTAACATGATCTCCATGCACATAATGACATGAAAAGAAGTACTGTCTAGGACTTGGCACACAATGAAATCAGTTAATCAGCTTTAAACAAAATGAAAAAACAGACAAACAAACAAATGGTATTCAGGACTCATGAGCAGAGACTCCAATTTAATTGACATGGTTTTAGTTTAGATATGATCTATAAAGTTTCCTAGGCAATTCTAATATTAAGTCGTGCTTTATGGATGAAGAACCATGGCTACTTTCCTGCAGAGCAAAAGTAGTATGCAAAAGAAATTTCTAAAGTCCATAATTATGTAAAACATTAAATAAGATGGAGGTAGACTAGATGGAGTTTTTGTAGGAAAGGGTGACTGATTCCTGAGAAAATTAGGCAAAATGAAAGAGGTGGTAAAATGGGCTGAATGTTTGTGGTCCCCCAAATTTAAATATTATGAGAATATTATGGAAATCCACAATACCAATGTGATGATATTTGGAAGTGGAGATTTGGGGAAGTTAATAGGTCATAAGGACTGGGCTCTTATGAAAGTGATTAGTGTTATTTGGAGAAAAAAAGAGAAAGCTGGCTAGCTCTTTTGGCCATGTGAGGATACAGAGAAGCTGTCTGTTTGCAACTCAAAAGAGGATCCTCATTAGAACCTGACCAGAATGGCAATGCAATATCAGATTTCTAGCTTCCTGAAAAAATGAGAAGTAAATTGAAATAAATTTCTGTCCTTTATGAACAACACAGTCTATAGTATTTTAAGAACCTGGACTCACCAAGATCTGTAGACATGTGGTAATAAAAAAGAGCTAACAAGGCAGGCTTGGTGATAAACGCCTGTAATCCCAGTACTTGGGAGACTGAGACAAGAAGATCTCAGGTTTGAGACCAGCTTCAGCAATTCAGCAAGGCCCTCAGTAACTTAGCAAGACCCTGTTTCAAAATAAAAATAAAACAGGGCTTGGGTGTAGCTTGGAGGAAGAATGCCCCTGGGTTCAAATTAGAGAATAAGGAAGGTGCGGTGGGTCCTTCACAGTCAGGACCGGGCAGGAAGGCTTCCCTCCAATGAGTAAAAAGGAGCGAGACACCCCACTTCCTCTCTGCTCAGCTACCATGATTCTCTCTGTGTTCTCTTTCCATGCCACCCCCTCCAGATGCTAGGGGGTAATTACTTGAACATCTTTATGAATCTTCACTCAAATCTAGTGTTTTATAAAAAAGTAGATGGAATGGAATTTGCACCAGAGAAGAGGATTTCTTGTTTGCACCACAGACTGAAAGCCACTGCTGTGTTTGCAATCTGCAGACACCAGCAGGAAAAGCCATAAAGCTCATCTCCAGACTCACCCGCCCCACTGGGAATTCAACCAAAGGATCCCTCCCTATCTCACAGAAAAGAAGTTTCATAAAGGTTTCGTGTGCTTCAATAAGTAGTATATATAGTGATTCCATTTTTTTAATTGGAAAGCATTATTAAGAATAATAAAACACATATGTAACTATTTTACCTTCTGTTCAGCAAATTCAAATAACTGGAGCTACTTCTCATGGATTATTATACATAGGAAATGTATAATATGTATTATACATAGGAAATGTATTATACATAGGAAATCATCCTATGTATTTCTTTCCATGATTAAGCTTTCTTGTGTGTAATACTATAATTTAGTAGTATAAAGCAATGTTGCTGTATATGTTATTAATGATAAATATTTGAAGTCCATGTTTTGTAGGTCACCTTTGATTTTCCACAAGTTAATTATTTCCAAAACTAATAACCATTCCTCAGATTTCATCTTCTTTGTCTTCTGCTATATTTTGCACCATTAATCAGCTTAGCCTTGAGACTCTTCCCTTGATTTTTTGTTACAAACGCTGTTCTCTTCCTATGGGACAGTAGCATGTCAAACACATTGCATGTTTCTATA
The DNA here is from genome assembly GCA_004027185.1 of Glis glis. Lineage (NCBI taxonomy): Eukaryota > Metazoa > Chordata > Mammalia > Rodentia > Gliridae > Glis > Glis glis. Next base: position 8,358 of record PVJS01024428.1, read on the forward strand.
ATGCTGCATTTTCAAACTTGTCTTTAATACAATCCATAACAAGAAGTACATTTTTGTTTGCACCTCATGCTTCCCTTACACAAACACACATGCATACAACCACTAGAATAAAGTGTTATGAAAACATCATTATTTTTTCTGTCTGTGATATATTCTACCAATTTCTTCCAAATCATCCTAACAAGTTACAACCCATAGTTTGTAAAACACTAACCTTATAATAATTTTTTGAAGCAAGTGCAAATAGTTCTATTTTACACATCAGGAAACTGAACTGAGATGAATCATATAACTTTTGTCTGTGTGTGTGTGTGTGTGTGTGTGTGTGTGTGTGTGTGGTTTTGGAACAGAGTCTCACTAAGCTGCAGAGTGCCTTGTTGTTGCTAAGGCTGCCTTGAACCTGTGATCCTCCTGTTTCAGCCTCCCAAGTACTGGGATTACAAGGGTACACCACCACATCCAGCTTGAATCATGGAACTTTTAAATCTAGAAAATGGCAGATATGGGAGTTAAATTCAGTCCTCATATTCTTGATTTGTTAAAGAGCTCTCATTCTGTTGCCCTGGCTGGACCCAAATTCCTGGGCCTCAGTTATCCTCCTGCTTCAGCTTCCTGAGTAGCTGAGGCTATAAGCACCTGGCTTATTCTTATGCATTGTACTATCTAGTGTCCATATTGATCATTGGTATTTCATTTTAATTTATCCTTTGCAAAAGCCATTACCAAGTTCCTGTGAGTCTTTCTTCAGATTAATTTTGTCTTTCCACATCCAGTAGGATGACCCTCTTACAATTCATTGTCTCCCATTCAGACTATCATAGTGATTTCCTTGACTAGTCTTTCTTCTTGCAGATCTGCCCACTCCCATGCAGCCTCTAGGTGAATTATTAACTAGTCCAAGAGAAAGAACAGTTGTTCTTTTACATTTTTTTGTGTTCCCTGAGTCCCAAGCACAGGTCTGGACACAGAGTAGATATTTGATAACAACTTAAAGGTTGTTCCCTTGAGTCCATTTTATTTTGTTCAGTCTTTGGATCAAAGTCTATAGAATCTAGACACTGGGAGTAACTTGAGAGGCATCTGATCTTTCATCTCACAGTAAGAATTTTGCTGTGAGGAGAGGGAGTGAGCCGCAGCATGAACTTTATTTAGTCCTTCCTGTTACATTTAGATCATGAAAGTAGTAGATTTTCAAGACTTAAATATTTTCTTACAGATTTCATCGCTAACTCCATGCAGCTAGGCATGAGACTGTGTCCCCAAATCACCATTTTAATTCAGTCCAAAATACAAATGAGAAATTCTAGAATCAACCTTGTTGGTTTTAATCCCAACTGATAGGTGTTTTCCACCTACTAAAGCCAAAGCAAAGCATGCCAGTCAGCTTGTCCCACTTACATCCCACAGCGGTCTGCCCTACACGAGGATCCTGATCAGAATCTTAACCCTGACAAGACAGCCAATATAAAAACAGGGATATTTATAGCAGAATATTTCATATTAACCATGTTTGGGAAATAGAGTTAAAAGAACAATCATCTCCTAGAAACATTTTTCACAAAGGTAGTAGAGAAGCAAAGTTTTATTTTCAAATGCTCACTAATCCAGAAAGTTTTGGGTATCATAAAAAATCCACTAAGAGATTGCAAAGACAGAAAGAAATCTTACCTTTTTATATAAGCAGGAAGATACAACCCATTACAGACATGTTTTCAAAATAAAAAAGAACTTGTCCTTGAGGAAATGGACTGAATAGCTCCATCCTGAATTCAACTAGTAATTGGGGTGACCATTTGTGTTAGATAATTGGTTTTATCCAGAAGAGAAACAAATTTGTCATATCTGTTTTGTTGTTGTTTTGGGGTTTTTTGTTTGTTTGCTTGATTTTTGGTGCTGGGGATTGAGCCCAGGGGCATTATACCTCTGAGCTAAAACCCCTACCCTTATTTTATTTTTTATTTTGAAGCAGAGTCCCACTAAGTCGCTGAGGGCCTTGCTAAATTGCTGAGTTTGGCCTCAAAACTGCGATCCTCCTGTCTCAGCCTCCCAAGTACTGGGATTATAGGTGTGCACAATCACACCCCTAGGCTCAACTTCTCATATCTTTACCACAGGCGGTAGTTTCACAACTTGGAGTGAAGTGTTTCCCTAAATTAAGCTCCTACCAGCTCACAATAAAGGGGAGACAGGAGTGCTATCTTTCTTCATGTTTCTATATCAAAGAGATGGCTCCCAGGTCCCAGAGGCTTCCCAGGGCATTTGCACCAACAAAAGACCTATCTAGATCTCAAAAGAATGCATATTGCTTTTTAAAGAGAAGAGAAAGTACTTGGGAAAGGAATCTCTTTTCTTACTTTCAATGAGAAGAATTAAGTCTTAGTTTTTATTATCACATGACCTTATAACAACTAGTACTTTTTTTTAAATGGGAGAGAACAATCTTCACTGAGATATTTGAGAAGAATCAGCAGCAAGAAAAATAATTTATTTTTATACGACTTAAAGATGGATTCAGTTTTTTTTCTTTCTCTTTCTGTCTCTCTGTCTCTTTTAATTGTTGTTGTTGGCACTAAGGATTGAACCAAGGGGCATTCTACTTCCGATCTACACCACAAGCCCTTTTTATTTTTTATTTTGAAACAGGGCCTCACTAAGTTACTGAGGCTGGCCTCTAACCTGTGATTCCTGTCTTAGCCTCCCAAATACTGATATTACAGGCATGCACCACCATGCGTGGCTTGGATTCAGTCTTTTTTATTTTTTGGACTGGGTATTGAACCCAGGGGCATTCTACATCTGAGGTATAACCATGCCCTTTTCATTTTATTTTTTGAAACAAGGTCTGGCTAAATTGCTGAGGGTCTTGCTAAATTGCTGAGGCTGACCTCTAACCTGCAGTTTTCTTCTCTGAACCTACCAAGTACTAGGATTGCTGGCATGTGCATCTGGCTTTACATTTTTTTGTTTTATTTATTTTTCCAGTTGCTACATAACTATGGTTCTAATACAATTGTGTTTCTTTTATTTCACCATGATTTGAAAGTCCATGTTCATCAACAACTACCACCACACATGTACATGTGAGTTTTCTATCCTGTGCCCATTCTCTGTTTCTTTCTCATTCACTGATAAACTTAACATACTATAAAAATTGTTAGAGCTATAGAATGTGATCTAATACTTGATAGCTTTATTCATTCTTAATATCTTTCTTTCCCTGAAGATTCCTAGATATTTTTAGACTTTCAAAAATTTTTACAAAGTTCATTTTAAAACAGTTTGTCCAGATCCAAAAAACTTCCATATCTTTAAGATACAGATATCTTGGAAGGAGTCATGCAAAAGATCTACAAGTTTTACCTAATTCAATATCCTGCCTTTAGAATGGATTAAATACTTCCCTAAATTTATAACTTTTAGTTTTTCTTTCCTTTTTTTTTGAGGGCTGGAGGTTGAAACCAGGATACTGTATGTACTAAAGTGCTAAATAGCCACTAAACCATACCACAAGCCATCTCTCTTTTGTATTCTTAATGATCCCAAGAGTACATGGTAGATGTTGACATTTAGTTAGCATTGGGTAGAAAAGGCTTTTACAGAATTACATTTAAAAAGAGATGGATCTGGAGATTGACGATGGTGACATAGAGGAAGAGAGTGTGTTTCAGTTGCTCTGAGACTCGGAACTCAACCACTTGGAAGACTGCCTCCTGACAAGGGGAGAAAAGCAGTGAAAATTTCAACAAAACAATGAAAGTTGAAACATGGCAGAATCAGAGCCAGAAGAGAGAGCAGAGGACTGTAAAGAGCTCTACGTGTCTCACCTGGTGAACAGAGAATGGCGGCAGCAACGCCATCTTGGCCAGGCCATGCCGGGACTGGTGGCTGCCAGCACCACAGCTCCCAGTGACCTCCAGAAAAGAAGCAATAGATTATTGTGAAGCCAGAGACTACAGACCATCATCAAAAGCAGTCAGCCTTTCTCTCCATGCTCGACAAAGACCTGGCTACCCAGACGACCCAGTCAGACCCTGGTCTATAGTTGAACACATCTCTTCCTTCAGGGAGCCAGCTGGATCTTGTGGCTGCAGCTGAACCCATCTCTTCCTTCAGGAACCCAACCGGAGAGGTGCTCATCAAGACAGTGAGTTAACAAGCTGTCCCAGTGAGAGACCGCCCTGCACAGCCACAGGGACTTTGTGGCAAGGAAATAGACTCGCAGGGTTTGAGACTTTGCAAATCACCCCTGCGGAGATGGGGGTTGGGGCTACTGTTGGACATAGCAGAAACGTGAATTAGCAGACAGCCCCTAGAGACATTCAGGCGGGAGGGGCCTATAGTCCGCAGTTCACTGAGCCCTTGGAGGGTCTCCAGGGATCATCACAGGACACCCAGTTGTGGTGTCTGTGGGAGGAAATAACTCAGCCTACCGAGTTGCTGGCTTTGAAAGCAATAAACTTGCTCCTGACCCTGTTTGGGCACTACAAGCACCAATGCCAGAGGCCAACAAGGGCTCACATGGTTGCAGCTGCCAAGAGCAGCAGTGTTGTCCCTGGGACTAAAAAACAGAGCCACCCAAGCCCCAGGATTAGAACTGTAAAATCTCTCCCTGCCAGAGCTTGGGCCTTGGCAGAGAGCAGCGGTGGCAGTGCCATTTTGACCAGGCTGTGCCTGGAGGCAAGGAAACCAGGAGCCTGGAGGGTTTCACTTGATCACAGCTATAGGCTGGGAACTCAACACTCTCTCTGCCAGTAGAGATTGTGCCTGGCATGCATGCATGCTAGTGACTGACATTACTATTACTCTATGTGATCGTAACAAGCAGATCAGGGGCAGTGTCCCAGAGGCCATCACAGCAAAGTAAGCTAGGCTATAAGGTCAGAACATAGCAGTCGCTGGCATTGCTAAGCCTACGTCCACTAGCCACAGAAGCCAGAGGTCAGCTCTTTGCAGTATCACGGGCTCACAATCAGCAGAGCAGTGGTAGTGTCTGTGGGACACTAAATCCCAACCAGCAGGCTGCAGGCTCTGAACAGAACATCATAGTCTCTGGCCATGCGGAGTTTGGGCCTGGAGAGCAGGTGGCCTGCAGCCAATTAGAGACTCCTGTTTGCCTACACTAATAACTATATCTTGTTAAACAGGCTGTGGGAGACAAACTCAAAAGTTTTATTATATGAGTCACATTGGTAGAGGCAAATATATACCTACAGCATAGACCTTATTATAAAGGAATAACAAAGAGACACAGGACTCACACACAAAGAGGAAGAAGATGCAAAGGCAATAGAAATACAAACCTGAGAACTCTGAAAATATAAGAATGAGGAACAGCAAGGAAAAAATAAACTCCCACAACTCAACAACAAAGGAGATAATACTGATCTGCAGGAAATGCAAGAAGAAAAATTCCAAATTTTGATCTTCAATATGATGAAAGGCCTCAAAGAAAGTGTACTGGAAATGAAGGAGGAAATTGAGGCTCTAAGAAAGAACCAAAAAGAGACTTTGAGGGAAATGAAGGAGTCAATAAATGAATTAAAAATCACAAGAGGAACCAAACCTGGCAGGCTAGACCACATGGAAAACAGGGTATCACTCTTGGAAGACAGTTTATTCAAAACTGAAAACACAGTCAATGATATACAGAAGACATTACAACACAACATACACATCCAAGAAATATGTGACAATACAAAATGCCCTAACTTACGGATAAAAGACATTGAAAAAGGTCTAGAAACATAAACCAAAGGTATCAGAAACCTCTTCAGAGAAATAATTTCAGAAAATCTTCCAAACATAGAAAAAGACTTGGACATCCACATACAGGAGACACTATGAACACCAGTAAGACAAGATCAAAGAAAGACCTCCCCATGCCATGAAATAATCAAAATGACTAACACAGATGCCAAGGAAAGAATCTTAAAAGCAGCGACAACAAAATAACAGGTAACATTCAGGGGCAAAACAATAAGAATCACTCCAGACTTCTCAACCCAAGTCATGAACGCCAGGAGGGACTGGTATGATGTACTCCAGATCCTGGAAGAAAACAACTTCCAACCAAGACTGCTATATGCAGCAAAGATATCATTCAAAATTGATTGAGAAATAAAAACGTTCCAAGACAAGCAGAAACTTAAAGAATTCATGACTACTAAGCCAGCAACAGAGAAAATACTTAAATAAAACACAACGAAGTAAAAAGGAGCATATTCCAGAACCAGAGAAGAGGTGAACTCCACCAGGTGGGCAACTAAGCAAAGGAGAAATTACATCAAACAGAGAATAGAACTCAAAATGACAATAAACAAAAACCATATCTCAATAATAACACTGAATTTCAAAGGTCTTAACTTCTCAATTAAAAGACATAGACTGGCAATGTGGATTAAAAAACATAATCCAACTATATGCTGCCTGCAAGAAATTCATCTTACAGCCAAAGATATCCATATGCTAAAGAGAAAAGGATGGAAAAAGATATGTCATGCAAATGGATACTGAAAACAAGCAGGGGTAGCAAAGGTCATATCTGACAAAACAAACTTTAAGCTAACACACATCAGAAAAGACAAAGCAGGTCACTTCTTATTAATAAAAGGAACAATCCAACAAGAAGATATAATGGTAGTAAACATTTATGCCCCAAATGTGGGTGCACCCACTTTTGTACAACAAACTCTTTGGGACATCAGGTCTCAAATAGAGCCAAATACAATAATATTGGGAGACTTCAACACACCAATCAGCCCATTAGATCGATCTTCCAGAGAAAAAATGAGTAAAGACTCTTCAGACCTAAAGAACACTATAAACTAAATGGACCTAAAGACATATCCAGAATATTTCAACCATCAACAGCTGAATACACATTCTTCTCAGCTGCCCATGGAACTCTCTCCAAAATAGACCACATCCTGGACCACAAAGCAAGAACCAGCAAATTAAAAAACAGGTAATATAATGCCCTGCATCTTCTCAGATCACAAAGGAATGAAAGTAGAAAGCAACAACAGGAAAATCAAAAGAAATTACATAAATACATGAAGACTGAATTATAGACCCTTGAATGAGGACTGGATCAGAGGAGGAATAAGGGAGAAATAAAAAAAACTCCTAAAATTAAATGAAAATATAGGCACGACATACCAAAATCTATGGGACATTTTGAAGGCAATATTAAGAGGAGAATTTATACCACTGAGTGCCCATGTAAGAAAAACAGAAAGTCACCAAATAAACAAACTAATGACACACCTCAAGGACCTAGAAAAACAGGAACAGTCTAATCCCAAATCCAGTAGAATGCAGGATATAATTAAAATCAGAGCAGAAATCAATGAAGTAGAGTATTGAAAAAAACAATACAAAAGGATCAACAAAACAAAAAGCTGGTTCTCTGAAAAGATTATAAATATTGACAAACCCTTATCCAATCTAACCAAAAGAAAGAAAAAATCAACCCAAATTATTAAAATCACAAATGAAAAAGGAGGAGACATCACCAAGACAGTGGGGAAATCCTAAGGATCATCAGAAACTATTTTGAAAATTTATAGTCCAATAAACTGGAAAACATGGAAGAAATCAACAGATTTCAAGATATATAAAACCTACCTAATTTGAATCAAGAGGATATAGAAAACCTAAACCAACCAATAGCAAGCCAAGAGATAAAAACAACAATAAAAAGAATGCCATCAAAGAAAAGCCTAGGTCCAGACAGATTTCCAGCAGCTGAGCTCTACAAAACATTTAAGGAAGAACTAAACCAAATATTTCACAAGCTATTCCATGAAATCGAAAGAGATAGAATTCTTCCAAACTCCTACTATGAGGCCAGTATCACCTTAATACCAAATCCAAATAAAGATACCTCAAGAAAATAAAATTACATACCAATGCCATTGATGAACATAGATGCAAAGATTCTAAACAAAATATTAGCCATGCACATTTGATACCACATCAAGAAAATGAAATGACCAAGTTGGTTTCATCACAGGAAAGCAAGGCTGGTTCAACATACACAAATCAATACATGTTATTCACCACATTAATAGAACTAAGGACAAACATCACATGATCATCTCAATAGACGCTGAAAAAGTATTTGACAAAATCCAACACCCACTCATGTTAAAAACACTGCAGAAAATTGGAATGGAAAGAATGTACCTCAACATCATTAAGGCAATATATAATAAACCCAGAGTCAACATCATATTGGACAGGGAAAAACTGCAGGAATTCCCTTTAAAATCAGGACCAAGACAAGGATGCCCACTATCACCACTCCTTTTCAATATAGTCCTCAAGACTCTTTTTTTTTTTTTTTTTTTTTTGCAGCACCGGGGATTGAACCCAGGGGCATTCTACCTCCGAGCTACATCCCCGGCCCTATTTTTTATTCTTTATTTTGAAACCGGGTCTCACGAAGTTGCGGAGGCCTCACTAAGTAGCTGAGGCTGGCCGTGAACACGGATCCTCCGGTCTCTGCCTCCCAAGTACTGGGATTACAAGCGTGTGCCACCACGCCCGGCCTCCTCAAGACTCTTGACAGAGCAAGACGACAAGAGAAGGATATCAAAGGAATTCAAATAGGAAAAGAAAAATTAAAATTACCTTTATTTGCAGATGACTTGGTCCTATATTTAGGATACCCAAAAATGCAACCAAAAGAATACTAGAGCTGATTTAAAAATTCAGCAATGTAGTGGGATACAAAATCAACCTAAAAAATTCAGTAGCTTTCTCAGTGGATTCATGCCAACCATGAATCCACTGAGAAAGAAATCCAGAAAACAATTCCATTCACAATAACCTCAAAACCAACAAAATACCTAGGAATAATCCTAACCAAGGAGGTAAAAGACAGCTACAAGGAAAATTATAAAACACTAAAGAAAGAAATTGAAGAAGATCTTAGAAGATGGAAAGATCTCCTTTGCTCTTGGATAGGCAGAATAAATATTATCAAAACTGCCATCCTACCAAAAGTAATCTACAGAGTCAATGCAAGCCCCATCAAAATACCAATGTCATTCTTCACAGACCTAGAAAAATCAGTCCCAAATTTCATATGGAGAAACAAAAGACCCAGTTCTCAGCAATAAGAACCATGTAGGAGGCATCGCAATTCCTGACTTCAAATTATACTACAGAGTTACAGTAATAAAAACAGCACTGTATCAGCACAAAAACAGACACATAGACAAATGGAACAGAATGGAATATACAGAAACAAATCCACACACTTAGAGCCAATTGATTTTTGACAAAGGTGCCAGACATATATGGTTGAGAAAAGACAGCCTTTTCAACAAATGGTGTTTAGAAAACTAGTTATCCATTTGTAGACAAATGGAACTAAATCCTTACTTTTCACCCTGCACAGGAGTCATCTTGAGATGGATCAAAGACCTGGAAGTTGTTAGACCAGAGATGGTGAAATTACTAGAGGAGGGCATAGGTCCAACACTCCTACATATAGGCACAGGTAGAAACTTCCTCAACAAGACCCCCAAAGCTCAGGAAATTAAGAATTAATAAGTAAGGTGGCATTAAGCTAAAAACTTTCTGCATATCAAAGAAAACCATCAAGAGTCTAAAGAGAAAGCCTATGGAATGTGAGATCTTTGCCAGATATTCCTCTGATAGAGGACTAATATCTAGAATATACAAAGAACTTAAAAGACTTTACACTAAAAAATCAAATAACCCTATCAAGAAATGAGCAACTGAATTGAATAGACACTTCACAAAAGAAGAGATAAAAATGGCCAATAGATACATGAAAAAAATGTTCAACATCATTAGCAATCAGGGAGATGCAAATCAAAACTACTCTGAGATTCCTTCTAACCCCAATCAGAATGGCAATCATCAAGAAGTCAAAAAACAATAAATGTTGGCAAGGATGTGGAGAAATAGGAACCCTTCTACACTGTTGGTTGGATTTCAAATTAGTTCAGCCACTATGGAGATCAGTGTGGAGATTCCTCAGAAAACTGGGAATGAATTCACCATATGATCTGGCTATACCACTCCTGGGCATCTTTCCAAAGAGGCCAAAATCAGGGAACTACAGTAATATATGCATACTCATGTTTATAGCAGCACGATTCACAATAGCCAAATTATGGAACCAACCTAGGTGTCCATCAACAGATGAATAGATTACAAAATTATGGGAAATACACACAATAGAATTCTACTCAGCAATAAAGAAGGACAAAATTATATCATTTGCAAAAAAGTAGAAAGGCCTGGAGAACATTATGTTAAATGAGATTAGCCAGTCACAGAAAGGGAAGGGTCATATGTTTTTCCAATATGCACAAGCTAGGTAGTAATTGGTATACAAGAGGGACTCCAGATAATGGAGGATAAACCTCAGTGGAGCCAGGGAGGTGGTCTAAAGGAAGGGGAGGGGGAAGACTAAGGTTCATTAATGGAAATACTACCATCAACTCTGTGTACATATGTGAAATACCAACATATGAGACTATAATGCAACAATAAATGCATATTAAAAATAAAAATAAAAATAAATGGGTCTGATGTCTTTTTTAAAGGTTGTAACTAAAATGAATACTCAACATGGGTCACTATGACACAGGCCTGTAATCTCAGCTACCTGGTAGGCTGAGGCAGGAGAATTAGAAGTTTAATTACAAGTAGCCTGGGCAACTTAGCTAGACCCTATCTCAAAATAAAATAAAAAGGGCTGGGATGTTGCTCCACTGATCCCTAGTACCACAAAATTCATACATACATATACACATACATACATACATACATACATAAAAGTAAAATGTATGTACATAGATGAAAGAATTTATCAAGTGATTGTTCAGGGTACTAAAATCAAATCCTATGCTTTATTCATCTTGTTCTGTTGCCTGTTTAAATTTAGTAGGAAAATAATCCAAATAAGGATAAAATAGTATGATGAGAAATACTACAGAATAGCGCATGCATTTTTATGTAAGTATAAAACACTTTCAAACACCTTTTTTTTTAATCAAAATAGTTCACATGTAATTTTAACAGCCTAATAGTGCTACAAGGTCTGTACTGATCTCCTGCCCCACTCCTCTTTACATTGAGGCTTTCCCTCAGAGGTAATTAATTCCATTTCCTTTGCTGTTTCTGCTGGAATTTGCCTCCAAAATTGATTTTAAAAAATACATTTATTATTAGACCAGGCATGGTGGTGCATGCCTGTAATACTATTACTTGGGAGGCTGAGACAAGAGTATCACAATTTTTTTTGTGTGTGTGGTACTGGGGATTGAACCCAGGGGTGTTTTACCTCCGAGCTACATCCCCGGCCCTATTTTTTATACTTTATTTTGAAACCGGGTCTCATGAAGTTGTGGAGAGCCTCACTAAGTAGATGAGGCTGGCTGCGAACCGGGATGCTCTGGTCTCTGCCTCCCAAGTACTGGGATTACAAGCGTGCGCCACTACGCCTGGCATGGAGGATCACAATTTTAAGGACAGCCTCAGCAAAACTTAGGAAGGCTCTCAGCAACTTAGTGAGACCCTGTTTCAAAATAAAAAATAAAAAAAGGGCTGGGGGTGAAGCTCAGAGGTAAAATGCCCCTGGGTTCAATTCCTGGCACCACACACAGACACAGACACACACACACACAGACATGCACACATGCATATGTGCACACACACAAATATATTTAGTTTTATTTCTTATCCACTTATTTTTATTATTGTTACATAAAACTTCACAGAAAAATTGATACTTTGGTGGAATTTCAAAAGATAAGGCACCCTCTAGGAGTTCAGTGGGAATTTGGAATAGGAAAGATGTCAAGAATAAGCAACAGAATGAACTGAGTCATATATAGAAGTACAGTGATGCATCTATAAAATTCCTACAAGTCTCCAAATGTAGCTCTTAAATCATCAATCATTCAGGTGTCTTGCTTTTTACCGTGTGTGTGTGTGTGTGTGTGTGTGTGTGTGTGCAAGCAGAGAGGCAGAGTTGATATGTATTATGTCATATCTAATAGTCATTTAACCTACATATTAACCATTCTGACACTTCCTAGTGGTTGGTTTGCTTAGTTAAACCTTTAGTGTAACAAAAGAATGCTTAAACAATGACATAGGAATAAAAAGTACACTTACAGTGTTTGCTAAAATACAAGACTCAACAAATTGTGCACTAAAAGCCTTTGTGAAGGTAGCTGCTGTCCTGGAAATTCAGATCATTTGATCAAGGACAGGGTGTTTCACAAAGATTAGTATTTCTAATTGACTAATTGCTGCCTTTGAGTACTGAGACCCAGCACACATCCTACCATGCAGTATACACATGATAAACTTTAGCAACCAAATAAACAAAATGATCATATGTATAAAACAATTATAATCATACCTTTAAGCCAAATGGAATAGAATAGAGACGCTGGGGAGTGGATATGAGGGGAACGAAAAAAATAACAGGAAAAAAAGCTCTGTATCTTCAAGAGTAAGAGTAACACTACAAATCCAGGGTGGGGGCGAAATGGGGAGGTAAGATAAATAAAAACAATTAAAGCCATTTCCTAAGAAAAATGGGAGCGTTGCCTGAATTCAGGGGAAGAGCAACTGGCAGGTTTAACTGTAATGATGAATAATCAGCTCTCTATTCATATACCTTAAGTTTTAAATACAGATCAATTTCCATCTGAAACAGATCAATTAAAAAACTCAGTGAACTCTGACAAATTTAGCTCTGAAATGTGAAATCCCTTGGCACCGTTATGGGATGGGGGAGGAAGCGCAGTGACAATGGTCTGGGCAGTTCATGCAAATGTGCATGATATTTTAATGGAAATGTGATGTCAGCAATGCTAACTTCACATGTGCAGTCACATTACCATGACAACCAGTAGCTCTCTAGAGTTCAGATATGGAATAATGATTTGCTTATGCCTGAACATTTAACTTAACTGTTTTTCATGATGCTAACAAAGATTAAATTGCGAAAGTACCCTGAGCCAAATCTGACAGTGATGGGGAAAATTCATTTCTGAAAACAAATATCTAAAATAATTGCTGGCTGCATTTGCTTCCTAATTCTGAGACTAAATCCTGAGGTGTGTGGCAATAGAAAAGCTCTGCCAATGAATTTTTTGGTGGATGAATGCTGGAATCCTTAAATGAAGATAACTCTGCAGCATGAACTTGAATAATAATTACAGCCAGGGCAGAGCTGGGAGCACTTCACTGACAGCTACTTCTCTGGGAAAGGATAGACCCAAGCCAGGTCAATTAATTACATCTCTAAAGAGAGCGTTCCCCCTAGAAGACTTCCTGTTTTTAATTCATGCCACATTGCTGGCACATTGCTGAGTAGTAAATCACATCCTTTAAACACTTACCATGTTTCCTGGTCCCTTGCCTGCTTTCTGTTGACTCTTTAAACATAAACAACTGCCAGGTACTGGCATAATTTAAAAGACAAGAAAAAACAGGTTTTACTCATTTGTTTTCTTTTTTTCACAGCTGAGACTGCCCAGGTTGATTGGCACATGAAGAAAGGTAGCTGCAGTTCATGCTTCCTGAAGTTAGTCTCCCTCAGCATCCACCCAACAGAGATTGAAAGCAGAGGGTAGGACTCGCAATTATACAGTCCAGGTTTGAAGCAAAGAGACTCGAGGGGCAAGGGCTGACCAACCTACCTCCAAGAGAAAGGGAACTCTATTTGATAATGGCAAGGGGAAGATAGGAACGAGATGGAAGGGAGGAGACCCTTGGTGCAGAAGAGGACATTAGTGAGAGCTTCAGTGCTTCAGAGAGGTCAGTGTTTTACTGTAAGATTTTATTTACTTTTTAACCTCAGCCCAAGACCCAGAATAATTGTGCAGTTCGTGTCCTGTATTTGTAAGCAAGTAGACTTGTGCCCTGAGTGTAGCCACTGGAAGAGATGCCTTTCTGTTCCTTTTGAAACAGGGTCTCCCTAAGTTGCTGAGACTGGCCTAAAACCTACGATCCTCCTGTCTCAGCCTCCCAAATACTGGGATTACAGGCATGCACCATCACACCCAGTTGGACATTTATTTATACAAAAGAGCCACTTCTTTACCAAGTTACTAGCTGGACGGACTGCATTGGCTCAGAGTGGGTGTCCTTTACAATCTACAAGAAAAAAGAAAAAAGAACTTACTTAAAGATGAGTGGCAGTTCTGCCACCCCATGAAGTGTGTATTTTTACTCACATTGGAGAGATAGGAAAAACAAACCGTGGCGATATTAAGCACATTGTTGAAGGCCACTTAATAAAACAGATTTAATTTTCATGTCTTACTATGTACTTTCAAGATCTCTGCTCTTTTTATTCCATGACGTTTTCTGGTCTGGCCCTTTGGTAACTAATTCTGGAGTTGGAATGAATTGTCTCTTAAGTCCTGATGATACCTGATACTGCCTACCTGTAGATCATTAGCTACAGCCTGGAAGACAGCAGTAATACCTACCTCCTCTCTGTCCCCGCATTATCACATAGCTTCAGCAGTACCCTACAACATCTTGGATATGTTGACCAATTTTTGAGAAGACATTTATTGTTCTGATGTCTATGAAGAGCCCGTTTTCATCTCATGCAGCTCCTTACACTGAGGCCACCCAAGGATTCCCTGGGGCTCTTGGTAAGTAGTTATTGATGTCATAGGCTACTCTGCGGTCCTTTCTTTGATGTCCAGGCTTTCAATTAAGAATGCGTTTACTACATTTTAGGAACCTCTCATGATATATACATCATACCTATATATATATATATATCACTAGGAAAGATTATATATATATGTATATGTATATGTATATGTATATGTATCTCACTAGGTTGTGGGAAAAATAGATACCAAGGGATTAACTCTCAGTTTTCACTGAAACTTAACTAAGCATCTTAGCAGACAATGTGAAACTTGGTGCCTGTCATGCCTTAACTTTGCTCCATCACCAACCGAATACTGTTGAACTTCCATATCCATGGGCTTCATATCCATGAATCCAACCAATTGTGGATAGAAATATTTGGAAAAAAACATTTAACCCTGAATATGTGTAGACCTTTTATTTCTTGTTGTTATTCCCTAATAAAGAATACAGTACGGCCGGGCGTGGTGGCGCACGCTTGTAATCCCAGTACTTTGGGAGGTGGAGACCGGAGGATCCGGGTTCGCGGCCAGCCTCAGCTCTCTCGCTCTCTTGCTCTCTCTCTCTCTCTCTCTCTCTCTCTCCTTAGTGAGGCCCTCCACAACTTCGGGAGACCCGGTTTCAAAATAAAGTATAAAAAATAGGGCCGGGGGCGTAGCGCGGAGGTAGAACGCCCCTGCGTTCAATCCCTGGTACCGCAAAAAAAAAAAAAAAAAAAGAATACAGTAGAACAACTATTTATATAGCATTTACATTGTATAGGTAATATGAGTAATCGAAAGGCGATTTAAAGTCCATATGCAGAGGGATGGGTACAGGTTATGTGCAAATACTATGCCAGTTTTATAAGGGTCTCCAGCATCTACAAATTTTGGTACCTGAGGAAGGGCCCTGGAACCAATTTCCTGTGGATACCAAGGTAGGACTGTATTTTATATCATCATTTTTGTCTTTGATCCATTCACAATTATTGAACAAATATGTAATCGGTGCCTCTACTATGCTAAAGGCTGTATTTCTATGCTGGAGATAAAAAATTAAAAAAAGTCATCACTCATGCTCTTAAGAAACTTCATTCAGTGAGAGAAGTAGGCATTAAATTAAAAATATATAAAAACACAATTCCAAAGTATCAGCCCTATGAGGAATATAAAAAGGAACTAAGAAATAAAATAATAGGAGGTGTGGGTCCAATTTAAATGAGTATTATGGAAAGCTGGTCTGAGGAAATGAAGTTGAGGCCAAGAGGAAGTACAGGAGCTAAACAGTGGTATCTGGTTTGTGTTTAACAACTGCTTTTCCATGGGAAAATAAAAGTATCTCAATGTGTAGAGAGAGCTGATTCCTGTTCTATAAATACTCCACTGTGACCAATTTAAAACTGCTAAGGTGATGTCAGTGAATGTGGAATTAGGGAGAAATATAAGCACCATTATTTTGTATTTCCACTGTGTACATAAAATAGGCGAAATTAACCTAAAGAGCAGAGATAGATGATAGTCAAATATAGCAAGATTACTAGGAAACAGTGAGTTCTGAGAAATTGTCACCTCTATTGTAAATTTAATTAAGTATAACTTTATCATTTTTAATAATAGCTATATTTAGCAACTGGCTCCTGGAAATATAACAACTGACCCTTGTGAGCTGGTTTGAGTAGGCTCGAGAACACCACTATAACTTCAGCAAGAGTGGCAGAAAAGTTTGAAGTTAAAGAGACAATATACAGGAAGTCTCTGAGTTGAAAAAGAGTTTGATGTAAATCCACTGTTAGCAATACCACTTGATGTTGCTCCCCAGCTGTTATAGATTAAATTGTGTCCCCCCAAAGATATGTTGAAGTCCTAACTCCTGGAATTTGTGAATGTGACCTTATTTTGAAATTAAGTCTCTGTAGATTTAATCAAGTTAAGATGAGGTCAATTAGGACAGGCTCAAATCCAATAAAACTGGTGTCCTCATAGAAAAGGGGTAATATGGACGCAAACACAGAGGGACTGATGTATGAGCCAGTGAACTGAATGGGGAAGAAGACTGGTCTTTGATGTAAGTGGGCACCATCCAATTGGTCGGGACCCTGATAGAACAAAAAGGCCTAGGAAAGGTGAATTCATTCTCTCTCTCTCTCTCTCTCTCTCTTTCTCTCTCTCTTTCTCTCTCTTTCTCTCTCCTGGAGCTGGGACACAGCTCTTAAACAAACTACTTCAGGCTTTCTAGACTTTGAATTCTGGGACTTATACTATTGGCTCCCCACTTTCTCAGGCCTTGGGCCTCAGACTGAGGGTTACACCACTGCCTCTGGGGGTTCTGAGAATAAGTGCAGGTTTCAAGGCTTTCAGAATTGAACTGGGCAATGCTAGCAGCACCCCAGGCTCTTCAGCTTGCAGAGCACCTATTCTAGGACTTCTCAGCCTCAATTATTTCATGAGATATTCGCCTAATAAATGCCCTCTCACCTCTCTCCCTCTATCTTTCTCTGTTCTATCCATCTCTAAACATTAGAGGTTATGAATTATTTCTCTTTAATGCTAACCAATCTCCTTCTCTATAGTCTGTACCTCCTCTGATCTATTTCACCCACTGAAGCTTGCCCACATCTCTTTCCTACCTTAAAAATCAGTTGATTTATTCATATTACTTTCCACCTAAAAAATATGGCCTTTAAGGTTTGCAAAATGTGGTCTCTTTTTCTAATCCTGATTTGACCCTCACAAGGGTAAAAATATGCAACTAGCCATATGCAGCTATGTCCTTCTCAAGAACAAGCGCAGACATTCTTTCCTGAAGCCTTTCCTGACATCCCTTACAGAATGGACCACTCCTTCATTCATAATCTTATGGTCCTAATCTTATGGTAATGGTATAAAACTTTTTGCTTACATTGTGTTGATTGGTTTATGATTCTGTCTCTACAAGTAGACCATAATCACCTCAAAAGAGGCCCCCCATGTTTTATTTTAGATACTCTATTGTCAACTTGCATGGTTTTGGGGACAGAGTTGGACACACACACACACACACACACACACACACACATATAAGTTAGTGGATAGAAAAATTAGTCTGTGACAATCTAAATCACAGTTCAAGTGAAAATGTTGATTCTGAATCAGACATGCACAGGTCAGAAGGCACTGATGAAGTCTGGTCCAACAAATGAGAAGTGAAAAGACCACTAACAGTCACCATGGAAAAAAAATCTAAGAGTTGCTTTGCATAAATGTTAAATCCAAAATGCTGCAGGGTAACTTAAATGTATAAAATATCAGTAAGAATTATGTATTGCATACTTAGAGTAGATCACAATACATAAATTTGATCAATGCATGCTTTAGGTTTTATTTATTTATTTATTTATTTATTTATTTTTGCAGTACCAGGGATTGAACCTAGGGGCGTTCTACCTCCGAACTACACCCCCAGCCCTATTTTTTATACTTTATTTTGAAACCAGGTCTCACGAAGTTGCGGAGGGCCTCACTAAGTAGCTGAGGCTGGCCACGAACCCAGATCCTCCTGTCTCCACTTCTCAAGTACTGGGATTACATGCCCGGCACATGCTTTAGGTTTTAAGCATGAGATCGCACAGGTTTACTGTTAAGTTTTCGCATCTGTGGTCCTAGATGTGAGAAGATGTTAAGGACTGAATACATTTTGTTGCCTAAAAAAAGCCTATTTGTAGGTCTTTCAAATATGCTTATTTTAAGTGTCTCTCACTACCTATTACATACTGTTGCTTTGTGGGTTTGTTTTGTGTGTGTGTTGTATAGTAGTTAAAACTCCATGCAAGCTGGGTATGGTGGTGCGTGCTTGTAATCCCAGTACTTGGGAGGCTGAGACAGGAGGATTACAAGTTTAAAGCCAGCCTTGGCAATTTAGCAAGGCCTTCCCACAACTCTTAGTGAGACCCTATTTCCAAATAAGAAATAAAATGGGTTGAGGGGGTATAACTTGGAGATAGAATGCCTCTGGGTTCAATCCCCAGTACCAAAAAAAAAACAAAACTCCATGCAGAAAATAAATGTCCTCAATTCTCATATTGGTATTTTTATTGGTTAATAATACCATGCATGCAATCTATTTAGAAATATAGAAGATCTTACTAAATGTATATGCATGTTTTTGCCTTATTCTAAGGTTTCTTTCATTAGAAGCAGATTGTATTGACATATCTGTAATTTAAGAATGAATGTTAAATAAAATGATAGATTTATTTTCTTCATTATAAAAAATAAGGGTACTTTTAGAAGTAGAGAAAGAGCCATTAAAATAAAATGAAGAGATAGAGATCAAAAAATAATTATGATCAACAGGTAAATATTTAGGCCTCTAGTGTGTAAAAATGATCATTGGGAGAAACAAACAAAAACCATTTTGAAGGTTTGTGCACCGTATACTACACGTCCACCCTATCAGCTTGAGACATGAGATAAGCTCACCAGACTTTAATGCATTCTTGAACACTGGAGCTGAAACTCCAGTGCTATAAAGATAACACCAAAGAGAAATCAATTCCTGGAAAGAGGATGATCTCACAGGTGGCAAAAATGTTGCATTGAATGGAGGAGTCATTTTTTGCTCTGATACAGAATAACTGGTAATGAATGGACATTTTATCTACCCTCTAACTTTATCTGTCTTTATCTATAATCTACTTATGGATGCAGGAGGTTCTGCAAATTTAATCAGGACCTCAATCCAAATGTACAGACATAGGTGTTATCACAGGGAGGCATAGGCGTTACCACGGGGAGGATGGCTGAGTGAGGAGCTCACGTGCTGGCCTTGACAGAAGCACCTGTGCTCCCAGGCTGGCCTTCCCATCAATACTCCATTAACCAACACCGATTTCCACATCAACTTTGACCATGGGGGAAAAAGTATAGGAATCCCTATGTTGAACTAATTTGTGAGTAAGCCCATTTGACTACTAAGAGTTCATTCTAATTGAAGGAATGATGGACTAGAATTCAAAACCTATGTTCCAGTCTTGTTTGGATCACCATGTGACTCAGAAACTATGATTTTAATTCAAAGATTCCTGCTTTCTCTGTAAATACTAGGATATATGAATTGTTTGACTCACTGTAATTGAAATTTTTATTTGGGGGGAAATGAGAAGGAAGAGGTATTGGATTTGAGGTTGGATAGTAAGGATTTTACTGACATAATAATGTGAAAACATAATTATGTTAGGATAGAGGAAGGAGAGAGGTCATTTAGAAGTTGATATTCTGGCCAGGCACTGTGGCACACACTTGTCATTCCAGCAACTCAGGAGACTGGAGCAAGAGGGTTGTAAATAAGAGACCAGCCTCAGCAACTTAATAAGCCTCTGTCTCAAACTAAAAATACAAAGGCTGGGGGTGTAGCTCAGTGGTTGAGTGCCCCTGAGTTCAATTACCAGTACCTTAGAATGTTGATATTTTGGGAAGAAAGCAAGTAATTCCAGAAACTACGGTTCCACAGGAGATTAAAGAGAAGGTTATAGCCAGGCATCGTGGCACACGCCTGTAATCCCAGTAATTGAGAGGCTGAGAGAGGAAGATCGCAGGTTCGAGGACAGCCTCAGCAACTTAGGCAGACCCTGTTTCCAAATAAAAAAATAAAATAGGGCTGGGGGCATAGCCCAGAGATAGAAGGCCCCCACACACACACACACAGGCATACACA
>PVJS01024429.1:0-28703 GCA_004027185.1 Glis glis
ACCGCAAAAAAAAAAAAAAAAAAAAAGGCTAACGCAAACCCCAGGCAGGGAGTGAGCAGAGCCCTAACACAGGAGCACTGGGTTTGAAGAGGGAACCACTTCCAGTACAGGTGACAAGGACCGCCTCCAGTGAAGGTGGCACGTGAACTGGGCTGGAAGTTTGGGTGTATTGAATACAGACCAGGCGTGCCCCACCCAGGGGCACACGTAACACACGTTCTAGAACTGCCCCTCCTGCTCGGTGGGCAAGGCCGCCTGCCATGGCCTCATCAGCACACCGACATTTCCAGAGCCCCGTGCACCTGGATTTTTGTCCCCTTTGGTCCAGGGTATATAGCTCAATTACAATACATACCCTCTGAAAACAAGTTTGTGGATCATCACAGAATGGATTTGAAACTTACAAGTCTTTCACCACAGGAAGCTAAGGCCTAACGGGGTGTCCACCTATGAGCTATCCGTGGCTCTGATTAAACACTCTGCTCTGCATCTCCTGTCCCCAACACCCTCCCCAAACTTTGCTAATAGCTGGGAGAATAAAAGTTCAGATCCTACATTGGCTTAATGGTCTCCACTGCTTAGACACAAGCTGGCATTCCAAGAGAGCAAAGCGCTTTTTAACAAAACTC
Source organism: Glis glis (assembly GCA_004027185.1). Lineage (NCBI taxonomy): Eukaryota > Metazoa > Chordata > Mammalia > Rodentia > Gliridae > Glis > Glis glis. Next base: position 630 of record PVJS01024429.1, read on the forward strand.
AACAAGACCCTCCCTGAACCCCTACCTGGCCACTGGAAGGAGGGGAGAGTCAGGCGGGGGCCCAGGAGGCAGAGCATGGAGACACCCCACCAGCGTTCTCTTCCAGATGGATGCGGGGGGTTAACTTTTGCAAAAGTTTATTAGAAAATGAAGTAATTGGGTTCATTTAATTGAGCATGAAAGGCATATTGATGGCGATGAGGAGGCGAGGTGATGCTCTATTTATAATCGACACAGTTGTATCCAGCTACCGGGCTAATTATACACTTTGGAAAAACATGAAGAAAAGTTCTTTCGTAGGAAGTGGTTGGGGCATTAGGGGAAAATCTTGTCAAGGAAGCTGCTGTCTGCCCGTGAGTACGCCGCAGTCACACGAGCTACTGGCCTCTCTGACTTCCATTAACCATAGCTGTAAATCGGGGACTGAATAATTTCTAAATTTCCTAAAATGGAAGCCTCTTCCAGGAATAACTATTTAGTCTCCACCTGTCTCTGGTGGTGTTTTCTTGGCTCCATTCAAGCACAGAGAAGGATCCTTCATCTTGCACCTGACCTGCCGGTCTCGTTCTACTGATTCATGTTTTCCCTAACCGAGATGCTGATAAAGATGTCGGACACTGCAGCATCTCACTTAAGGGTAGACAGATCTGAATTTGAATCCTAGATTGGAAAGTTCCATAATCCCTTTTGGAGAACAGGGACTATGGCGCCTATATGATAGGGTTGTTAGAAGAACAAATCCTGGCACAAAGTTCAGACTGGCAAATGGTAAAGACTCACTGTCATACACTTTAGATGGAGTCATGCTAAAGAAAGCTCTACAGGTTCACACCTGTCACATAATAACTGGGGCTTCAGTTTGCCCTGTTTACACATAGTCAGGCTGCTATGACAACACACGCATGGCCAAGGGCTCATAGCACCCAGCTTTAACAATCCAAAAATTATTTCCATGGATAAGCAGCAAGATCATTAGAATGGAGATTCCAGAATCCACCTTCTAATACCCACTAAGAAATGTTAGCAAATATGAGAATTGTTGAACACTAGGGATTAAAAAAAAAGAAAAGAAAGAAACCATATCCCACTATTCAAAGACTCTCCAAAAGACGTAGCAGGGACCAGACCTACCCAAACACCTGAAACAAAGAAAAATCCAACAATACATGTGAAACGACAGTTTTCTTTTTTTGCAGTACTGAGGGTCGAACCCAAGGTCATTCTACCTCCGAGCTACATCCCCAGCCCTATTTTTTATTCTTTATTTTGAGACAGGGTCTCACTAAGTTGCAGAGGGCCTCACTAAGTAGCTGAGGCTGGCTGCGAACCCAGATCCTCTGGTCTCAGCCTCCCAAATACTGGAGTACTGGGATTACAAGCGTGCGCCACCACGCCCGACTTGAAACGACAGTTTTCAGACATTGGAACGCAGTCAAGGCAGGACAGGGATCCCTGAGCTATTGGCCCCAGCTTCCTGCGGGCAGACACAGACCACAGCACAGTGAAGGGGGCACCAGCTTCCTCCTCCCTGAGATGAGGAGAAGGTGGGACCTGGTCAGGCCAAGGGAGCAGGAGGTTTACAGGGCAGGGCACCAGAAAGGTGGGAGCCACCCAGAGAGTACTCTAGAGACCAGCAGCAGGACCCCCATGAGTCTTTAGCTAAGTATTATCAGCACAGGCATGTGAGAAAACTCCCCAAGGCAGGGAGAGAATGATCCCCAGAGTTCACACAGGGCTGGAAATAGCTCATGTTCCCGCTGGCAAGGGTGGAACCTCCAAACTCACAGGGCACCAGGTAGAGTCCTCAGAATAACACTGTTTCTGTAGTGGGAAAAAAATCAGCCCTAGATTGAAGCAGCTCTGGTGCCACCTAATTTTAAAACTCAAAAGCAAGAACCCAGAGGATCAAACTACTTCCACCTAAGTTAACTGTGTCCCAGAAAATAGCTCAAGAATATTTATAGGAGTACTAAAATATCCAGTCTCCAACAAGGTAAAATTCATAATGTCTGGCATCCAACCAAAAATTACTAGGCATTCTGAGAAGCAGGAAAATTCAACCCATAATGAAAAGATAAATCAAAATTCTCCAATTCTATAATTATGTCTACAGTGTATTTCAAGACCCTGCCACAGAACCCACCTAGACCCAGAAATGCATTGTATAGTGCTTCTCCAGTTCCCTGCAATAGATTTGCTCTACTTTTTTCATTCTAAGATGGTCATCCTATGTGGGAAAGAAAAAAATAATAATAATGCCCACTTGCTATTTTGTTTCTCTGTTTGCTAACAATGTCACCTTTCCCAAACAGTGATCCTATCCTGTCTCATTCATCTTCTAACTCAGCACATACAGTTTTATAAAGATCTTTGCTTATTTCAGCAGCTCTCACTAGTTTTAGCTGATTGTGTTTCAACCTCCCTGGGCCTCTTTTGATCTTCTCTCAGTGAGATGACTCTTCATGCCTCATACATAAAATTCTGTCTGTTAAAATCAGAGTTCATCAGCAATCACTGATTAAAGTTAGCATTTTGTCACTGTGACCAAGATACCTGACAAGAACAACTCAGAGGAGGAAATGTTTATTTGGGCTGATGGCTTCAGAGGTTTAGTCCATGGCTGGCCGACTCCAAGGCAGAAACATCATGGTGTCAAGGCATGGCAGAGGAAAACTGCTCAGCTCATGGCAGCCAAGAATCAGAGACAGACAGACACCAGGGACTGATATAGACCCCAAGGCCATGTCCCCAGTGACCCACCTCCTCCAGCGACACCCTACCCACCTATAGTTACCACCAAGTAAATTCACTCAAATTATCAGTCCATCAATGGATTAATCTACTGATGAGGTTAGAGCCCTGCTTCAACTCTTTCACCTCTGAACATGTCTGCATCGCCAACACATGAGTGTTTCTGGGGGCCATTTCAGATCCAAACCGTAACAACTACTCCTGAATGTGTTCTCTTCTTCTGATGCCTCCGCCTTCTCCTTCTTGATTTGCCGCTTTAATTAGTGGTTATACTCAAAGTGCTGTGGCTAGAGGCCTCCATCACTCCTGAGCCATACGCCCTTGTAAGGCCCTCAGATGAACTACTGTCTAAAGCAATCCAGAGGCACAGGAAACCCGTCAGCAGCCCAAGCAGCTCAGGGTGGTGCTCTCAGTCATGCACTCTGTGTGAACAAGATTGACAGCAAGTTGTCTATACCACTGGTCTTCCTGCCGTGAGGACACCAGGGAGAGCTGGCCAAGCCACTGGGATGGTGGACCCCAGCAGGGACCTTGCAGCAGCCGCTCACACGCTCTCCCTGTCTTCGCCATAGTAGTCCTCATTCCTGTGGTCCTCCAGCGCTAGAATAATATACCACCTTTCATCTCTTTGGGTTAATCATGCATTCTGTCATGTAAGCAAATAAGTGTTTATTGAGTACCTACTATGCGCCAGCAGCACTTTCAAACCCTGTATCCCTTTGAAACCTCACATCGACCTTGAGAGGTTGCACAGGCAGGTTTCATTGCCCCCATTTTAGAGGTGAGAAAGCTGAGGCCTCTAAGAGACTAAGTAACTAGTGCGAGATCACACAGTGAATGAAAGGTGAAGCCAGGAACTTGAACCCAAGACTCCTAGGACCACGCCTCTCGGGGCCAAGTCTCGCTTACCACAGCCACAGCACGGTGATGAGCAGGAACACCCTGGCCCTCCCTGCCCAGCCTGCTCTCGGCTTCCTCGGGATCCCCCACTTTGAGTGGCAATTTGCAATCTAAGCATGGTGACAGCTTCCCCCCAGTTCATTCACATTTGATGAGTTCCCACAAAATCCAGGTGGGTGTCACTTCGATCGGTGCCTGTCCTCACTGCTAAGGAACCAGGGCAGTGCCAGGTGGGCCTAAGGGGTCTGAGGCAGGGGGCACTTCCACACCGTGTCCCTCCTGCCAGCCTCCCAAGCCAGAGGACACTGCCTTCAAGCCTGTCTTGTGCAGAAGGCCTGACCCCAAGACAGGGCAGGCGGGGGACTGCCTGGCCCCTGGGCCAGAGCGGAAACAGCCAGAATGCTCTTCCCTCCCCCCACTGCTGCGGCGGCTGGAAACTGGGTCAGAGCCGGACAGCCCATTCATTTAATCTAAGCTCGCCCTCTCCATTCAGCTTTCAGTCTTCAGAGCTTTCAGTCCAAGGAAGCGCTATTTCCTCTACAAAATAAACAAAATAAATTAAGCCCATGCTCTTTGATCTCGGGGCTTTTGTGTGGCTGATGGACTGAACAGAAACAATCTGCTGTCCTCCTGGCATTTCGGAGACACCGCAGAAATTCAGTCAGTGCTTCAGAAAGCGGAGAGCCAGCGTCTCGCCACCTGCCAGGAATCCTGTTAGAATGGAGCGTGGCTTAGGAAGGGGGTCTTTGCCACCCATTCACCTACTGGAGCAAGAAGAGCCTACATGAGGCAGGGCAGGGCAGCCAGGAGAGTCAAAGATTGCAAGGAAGGGGCCATCATTTGGCTATAGCCACATAGGCCTGTTTGTCTCTCCTTGTTCTCACCCCAGGTCCTTTGCACAGGCCATCACCCCCATTTGCCATGCTTTCTTGCAAGATCTTTGAAAGAAATGCTGTCTCTTTCTCTTTCCTCAAATCTCCCAGATCACTCCTGGAAGAGATCTTCCCCATCACAAGTAGCCCAGAAACCCACCCTCATGACGCCACCCCATTACTCTGTTCTATTATATTCTTGGAACTTATCACTATCAGAAGTTGTCTTGGTCCTGCATTTGCTCCCTTGTTTTCTGACTCTGCCTGTACCTCCATGAGAGCAAGGTCCATGCCTGCCCTGATCAGTGCTGTATTCCTGGCAGCAGTCAGAACACCTGGCTCGTGATAGGTGTGTGGTCAGTGTTTACTAAAGGTGACCCTATCACCTCTGTGTGTCCTGCTCTCCCTCCCCTCTGCCCTCCGCCCCACTCAGCAGACCTTCCCAAGTTCCAGCACCCACTAGGTGGGTCCACAAGGTGCTGCTGGGTCCCGGGCTCTGAGAAACCAGCTCTGCCCTTCTCCCACCAGCCCTAGGGGTGCAAGCGGCCTCCTGCTGCTGCCATTCTCTGGGTTGCCTCTCTGCCTCCTGCTTGGCCTCTGATGCCTCCTGACACTGTATGCCCAGCTCCGTATGCAGTCTCCTTCTGCTGGACTTCTGGCCTGAGCTCTGGGCTGGTCCCTGATAGTCAGCCTCCCTCCAGCTCAGGCAAGTTGCGACCCCGAGCTTCTGGAAAAGGCCGATGTGAGCTGAAGAAGCAACTCCCCAGGAAGGTCAGGAAGACAGAGGGGCCTGCAAGGGCCATGCCCCATCCTGTGGGTTCCATTCCAGGAAAAACGCTGAGCCTGGAAAGCCCCACAGCTACCACCTGAAGAAATGCTGCCTTTTTGTGGATGAGAGAAACACACGCAAAGCCCCAAATAGCCGTCCACCAAATCGTGCTCTCACTCGGACCAAACGGAAGTGCAGGTGGATTTTCATACAGCTCCTATTCGGGAGCCCATGTTCGCTGTCAAACTCATCTTCTCTAGAAGACCCAATTATGCAAAGACAGCTTCAGGGCCCTCGGATCCCAGGGCTCAGGGCGGCAAGAAAGCCAGTCCTGTGGCACTGGAGCTGCACTGTCTGGATGCGGTCAGCCGTGAGTGGGCATCCTCAACCCAGGCATGCACCTGGAATGACCCCGCGGAGGCGGGCACCTTGTGTTCTCATTCTGCTGGTTTCTTTCAACTAACAGTCCCCTCTGTGAGCTCCCTGGTTCCTTCCAGCCATTCTTCAAGACACGCACCAGGCCAGAGGTATAGGCAGGGTTCTCCTCCCTGAGGACTGAGGCACAGAGAGATTTGCCAAGGCCACGCAGCTACTTGGAGGCAGAGCTGGGATAAGAACCCAGGTGGGCAGGGTTCTACTAACCTCCCACAGCTTGCACACACAAACACAGACCTCGACACCCTAGGAGGTTGGGTCCCGCAGACCAAGATGCATGGTGGGGATATCGGTGTGAATTGAATCCTATGAAAGCACTGGCATTCGATCTATTTTTTACCTCAAAATGGAAAATTCAAATGGCTTGAACGAATGGTTTTTCTGGGTGACAATCCTTGGGAAGAACTAGTGGGGGTAGAAAATAAGAATGAAAGGCAAGGGCTGCTATGCGGGGTCGATGGCCAGGGCACCTTTGCCAACAGCTGGGGCTCAATCCCACTGGAGACCTGGGGGAGCTGGATCCCACTGGAGACCTCTGGGAGACCAGGACTGAACTGCCCTGTGCAACATGGCAGCCACCAGCCATGTATGCCCATCGACGTTTCAGTTACTTAAAAATTCACTTGCTCAGTCACACTAGCGGCATTGCCAGAGTTCAGTAGCCACATGTATTGGAAAGCACAGTTCAGAACATGTCCATCACCACAGAACGTCCCATGGGCAGCGCTACTGTAAACATCCCTCTAGCTCTGCCAGCCATGGAGTGGAATCTGGGGTGTTTATACTTCCGAAGAGGTCTGTCGTTGGCAAGGGCTGCTCCCGGGTCCTCCCAGCTGTCCTGGCTCCCGCTGGCCGGGAAGAGGGGAAAGCACCAACATTAGAAGCAGCTGAGTGGGTAGGAACGGAGAGTCCTGGGGACCTGGGTGGGGCCGTCACAGCATCTGCTACAATCTCCCAGTCTCCAGTTCCTCCCTGACATGAGTCTCTGCTCTGGCTGAAGCCCCTCTCGGACAAGCATTTTATCAGCTCCTTCCTGGCAGGAATGTGGTCCCAGAATCCTCTGAGCCTCTGGGAAGCTATTCCTCCCCAGGACAATACACACCGAGGAAGACACAATCTGGGCCTTTCAAGCATTTATGATCGATACAACAGGCAGCTGAGACGTGGACCACAAACACTAACCGAGAAGTTAAACTAGGGACTCTGTATGGACAAGCCCTTGGGACTGGCTGACATGCTGTCGCCTCCAAACATCGAGAGCGTAAGAGGCACAGTTGGAGGCCGTGTCCACATGGGCAGGCTGGTTCCTGAATATCCCTGTTATGAATAAAGCTCTAAAACAAAGCATGAGCCACCAGCCTGGCACAGTCAAGGGAGCCCTCTAAACACAGCACTCAGTCTCTCCCAGTTGCTGTCCTCCCTGGGGCTGCTCTAGGCACAGCACAGCAGCCTGGCGGCCTGAGTTCACATTCCTTCTCCTATCTCCCAAGGGTGTGGCCTCAGAACACTACCTGATACCCCTAAGCCTCAGTGACCTCATCTATAGAGTGGTCACAATACATTACCTGCCCAGTATGGTTGCTATGGGTACTGAATGAATCTGTGCTTGTGAAAATCTTAGAACAGGGACTACAAGCTTTTCCTTCAAGACCTGGATTTTAGGCATCGCAGGCCACAAAGTCTCTGCCATGACGTCTCAATTCTGCCCTGGTAGCACCGAAGCAGCCACAGGCGATAGGTAAACAAATAGGCATGAGTGTTCCAATAAAACTATATTTATAAAATGAGGTGGTAGCCAGAATTGCCCTGTGGGCCATGGTCTGCTAACCCAATGCCTGCTCTATAGCCCGTGCTCCATGAATGTTTGTTACACAAGTAAAGTTTGCTGTGCTCTCCCACGTTCCAGATTCTTCTTGCATGATTTTCTCTGCCCCCTCCCCCCCGCAGCCATCCTTCAAGGCCCAGCTCAAGAAGCCTTCCTGGACCCTCCCCTACTCTCAGCCCTACCCCAGAGCACCGCGCTTGCACTTTGGCGGGCACACTGTCCCAGCATGCCATTCGCGGGGCAATTTGTTCCAGCGCAGAATCTGTTGTTTCCTACAATGGGAGGAGATGATCCTGTGTGTTCACTGCACAGGGAGGGACGAGAGGCTGAGCAGTCAAGTGACTTCTTCAAGGTCACACAGTGAGGGAAGAGTTCTGACTCCCCATTCAGTGCAGCTTCAGGCTTACGGAGGCTTCCACACTGGGGGGGGGGGGGGACACTCCCCTGTCCACCATTTGTCCACATCAGGACTGGTCTACCCTCAGCTTAGGGCTGGACCCCCCACCCACAGGTGCCCTGCCTCCAGCCTCCACTCCTCCCCAGCAGAGCTCTTCCAGCGCTTGCCCTGCACCGCTCGGGTCTGGCTCACTTCTGAGAGCGGCATGCATCTGGTGTGGGCCCGGGCGAACACTGAATGAAGTGGTGTCCAACCCGTTTGCTTATCTTCCTCTTCTTTCCCCTGTGAGCCCTGCCCCATGTCTTCTGCCCAGAGGGACACCCGGAATAGACTCAAACAGGAACATTCCACGGGGAGCCTGTCCTGTCCTGCCTCCTATGCAAGTTATCAAGGGAAGCCACCACTGAGGGGGCACTTCATAGAGTCCCAGTCACAGACACACGCTTTCACACAGGCAAGTGCACACACACACATGCACACACACACACACACACACACACATAAACACACACAACCGCACACAAGCAGACACATGCAACCACTGACAAACACACAGACACACATATAAATGCATATACGTAAACCTTGATACACATACATGTACACATGTGCACACATGTGTACAGACACATGCATATGCAGACACAAACATACATTCATGTGCACACACCCACATGCATAAACACACATGTGTATAGGGATGCATAAACAAATACTCACAGATTTGTTTACACATATAGACACAAATATGTACACTCAAATAGACATATGAACATACAGGTACACACAGGCAGGTAAACACGCACGTGCTCGCACATCCACCTCTATATGCCCACACACTCATAGGAACCATGCACACATGCATACATGGGCGCACACACACGATCACATACACATTCTCATACAGACACACACTGCCTAAAGATATCGATTCTTCCTGACAGGCAGGCACAGCACGCTTTTCCAAGAAGATGGCTAAGGTCCCTGAGAAAGGAACTGTGTCCTCATTTCTCCCGGGAGCCCTTTAACATCTACTTCCTCCTGCTGGTGCCGTGAACACACCTGGTGCTCAAGTTTAATCAGCAGGCGGTCACTCCCTGGGCCTTGGATCCAGGGCGGAGCCTGGTTAAGATGTCCAGTCTCCCTGGGCTCAGCTTAGGAACTCGGCCTCTTAGGGCCTCTTGGCAAAGTGTGGCTCATTAACACCTCTGCCGGGGTGGGAGAAACCAGCATGAAACTCAAACCAAGTCATTTGGCCACTCGCCTGGGGCTGGAGTCAAAGGGCTTCTGTGGGCTGGGGAGGGCGTGGCACAAACCACTGGCTAAAGTGACCTGGCCTTATTCTCCAACACGTGGGTTTTCTGGGTGAACTTCACAAATCAAACTGATACTCATTGTGATGTGAGAGTACAATACAACAATAAAAACATTAAAAAAAAACACACAGCTAGGAGCTCCCTTCTACCTGAGGGTGACATGGGTCATGGCCCCCGCCATCCTTCCAAACAGTGACTTGGAGAGAGTCCCCGGTACTGTGTGGCCTGGGGAGATGCCCCTTTTTCTTGGCTTCTCCCCAGCCCAGGAGGGAGGTGGAGTAATGAAGAGACCTGCTTCTTGATCCTGTCACACTGCACTGCCAGCCCTGACCCGGTACCCCCTCTGGGCCTCAGTTTCCACTGCACCTACGAGATAGGGTAGATAATCTCTCCATGCTCAATACTAAGGATACAATGCCAAAAAGAAAGGACCTCGACCTCACAGGAGATGGGACCAAGGAGAGGCCCAACTCGCCTGAGGAAGAACATTCTTTGGCACCACCTCCCTGATGAGCGGAGAGGAGCCGCTCTGCTAGTTCAGTAATTGATGGAGCATGCTCTAAAAACACAAACTAGGTTAGCACTCAGGGTGGTTCGCTGCTCCAAGACAGCTCAGGCGCTCAAATCTCCGTGGAACGGAAGTATGAGCCCAGGCAGCAGGCTTCTGGGGCCAGGGGCCTCACCAGCACCAGCTGGGACGTGTCATTTAAAGACCGGTCAGATGAATCCAGAGAAAACAGGCTGTGGAAGCAATGGGAAGCAGCCTGGGTCTTGGGGACGGGGAATAAAGGAAAGAAAATTCGGGAAAAGAGACAGGGTCACAGAAATCAGTGATAGGAGGTGAGACAGGTGTCATGCAGAATAAAGGGCTATGCCCTCCAAGACTCCGGCCTCTAGCTTTATAAAGCCCAGGTGTGACCAGCACAGATGTGGTCCCAGACCAGCAGCATGGACATCACCAGCCCTCTGTTGACAATCTAGAATCACAAGCCCCACCCCAGGAACTCCCAGGTCCACATTTCCCAGGAGCCTCCAGAGGCTCTCATACACAATAAAATCTGAGAAGCTCAGGATCAGAGATCAAAGCCCCTGACTCTGGTCCAGCCACTGCCCTCCAATTGCTGTGTGGTTTTGTGGGAAGGGCTTGACCTCTCTGGGCGCTAGAGTTACGGGGTGCCAGGCTAGGGGTTGAATGAGCCTTGTTTCTCTCTCATGGGTTCTGGGAGGATCAAGCCAGATCTTTTATCTGGGAGCTCTTGGAATGTGGGAGGGACTTTATAAATAAATGATTCCATTTCCTACCAGGCGGCTCGCTCTCCCTTTCTTGGAGTCTTTAGTGCAGAGAGAAGCAGATGGGGCGATGATCCTTGAAGGACATGCTGCAGTCAGGAAGAAGGCTTCCTAATTTCATTTTAAACCTTAATGTCTCTCAATTAAAAAAAGAGAGAGAGAAATGAAAAGTCAAAAAAGATGCAGCATCTTGCTAACAAGGAAGCAGCGATCTGAGTCATGCTAAGTAAGCCCGAGATTAGCATCTAGAAATCCCAGGTCTGGCACTAACCCTTCAATGCAGGCAATTTAGGTATCACGACTGAATTCCCATTTGAGACATGAGGCTTCCAAGGCTCTGGGAGGTTAAATGAGTAGGTCAAAGTCACACAGCCAGTGAGAGGCAGGGCCAGGATGAGGATCCAGGCTCCCTGCCTTCCAAGACAAACTCTCTTCAGTCCTCCGGGTACCCCTGTCCTTGACAGCCAAGCCAGATTGGTGTGAGGACGAGAAGGGAAAAGCCATTCTGACCGTGGTCTGAGTTGAAGAGAATTGAGATAAGTCTGCCATGGGAGGAAATTACATCACAGAGTTTAGATAGGACATTTCTAAATGATTTCTTATCCTGCTTCCTCCGATTCATCACTTCCCTCCATTAGCTCCAGAGGCTGAGATCGCCAATTACCTGTCTCCTACACAGAACTGTGGTTGTGCGTAAATCCACTAGGGTAGAGAACGAAGCCCATTTTCTACACCAAAAGTAGACAAGGGACTTCAGGGCACCCCCCAAATAGAACATCTGCACGTATTAGCAATTCTGCCATCGTTCTGAGAAGGCCAGGCCTGAGTTCTTCCTGGCCTCCACCCAACCAAACACAGTCTCTGATTCTGATGGTGCTCAGAGTAGGAAGGAGGCCTCTGCCTAAGCCAGGGTCCTGTCCACACTGGTTTCACAGGGAACTGATAGCAAACTGCTTGGCCTTGTCTGGGCTTTGGAATGGGCCTTGAAGTTCAGAGGTTCCGCTAAATGCAAAGCTGCCGGCCCTGCACACAGGGCCATGGTCAGCCTGCAGCTCCAAGGGCACTGTAATCCAAATGGCAAGGTGCCCTCACCCGGTCCTCCCTCCTGGCCTCGGATGGTATCTCCCATCTTTGGAGCTGTTTGGCTTTTCCAGGTCTTAGAAGGCATCCTGGTATTATGGAAATACTTGGGATTCTGGAGTTAGAGATGCCTGAATTTAAATCTGGATGATGCTACTCACTAGCTGCTCCACTGTGGGTGAAACACTTGGATACACTGAACCTCTGCTTGCCCACCTGGAAAATGGGGACAGTAACAGTGCCAGCCTCCAGGGCTATCAGCAGAATTAAATAAGACAACACAGACAAAGCACCTGGTTGGCTCCTACCAAACAGCAAGTACCTAATGGGCACTGGCTCCTTCCTCCAGTGTAAAACAAAACCAAAATGTCCAGGAGCCGGCCTTCCTGGGAACATTCTCTGCCCTCATATACTATATTAAGAGGGTGGACCAGCCCAAGCCAGATTCCCGGTTCCATCCTTTGGCCCAAGGTCACTCTATTGCACGGGCACAGGGGGACAATACCCACATCGGGGTCTAGATGTCTGGTGCTCCCTGAGGCTGGGCAGTCTGTAACCAGCCTCAGCTTATGGAGACATCCATGGGAAGCTGGGAGGAAAAGGACAGGTGTAAAACCAGCCCAGCAGGGGACAGGACATCCCAAGAGAGTGAGTGCTCTTGGCAAGGGCTCAGCTGGCAGGGCATGGGAGACCCAGCAAGGTCATGCCCTTGGCAGGAGAGGCAGGAGCTGCAAAAGGTAGAAACAAAGACAGCCCATGTGGCCAAGGATGTGCCTGCCCATCCTCAGTCTATCTCTTTCTGCCCCTCCTACCCCTCACACCTTGCTCCTCACACTGCCTGGCAAGTGCTTGTCCCACAGCCCTCCTCCTCTTTTATTTGGTCTTCTCAACTCGACCACAAGCTTCCCATGGGCAAGGCAGCGACTGGTGTCACTGTGGTCCTTTGGAGCTGAGTACCTTGTACAATGAGAGCCTGGGTCTGCTATGTATCCAAGCATCATGCTAGACATGGCGCCCCACTCTCAGCACCTGCTTCTTCAGCTCCAAAGGAAGACCAACATAGTCACCTATGTACCTCCCAGAAAACTCAAATGAGCTCACCCAGTCACTCATCCAACAAGCATGCATTAACAACCTACTGTATACCACGGACTGCTAAGCTTTGAGAGTGTGCTAGTGAAAAGGGTAGACAGGATCCCTGTCCTCAGAGAGTATACGCTAGTGAGAGACAAAGACCAGTACTGCACACAAACAAATATTATATATTATATATGGTAAACTACAATAAATTCCAAGAAAAGAGTCTACCACATTTTATAACCAAATATTGAAGGCTTCATTGGAAAGAGTCATGAAAGAGCCAGGCTGACTCTAGGGCTAGCCAGATAGTGAGGTCCAGAAAGACAAGAGAGAGGGGAGGATATGAGCAAAATACCTTCTACACAGGAGACTTCAGCATGCTTTGACACCCATCCACAAAACTAAGGACATGCCTCTGTCACCATGTGGAAAGACGATGCCCACGAGGGTTGCAAGTTACCAACTTTGGCTTGACAGTCCTAGAGAAAGTAAAGCCTAAAACACAGAGAGAGGGCTTACAGTAAGGGAGAGAGGAGGGAGGATAAAAGAGAAGGGAAGGGAAAGGAAGAGGATAGAAAGAGAGAAAAACGGAGGAAAGAAAAAAGAGAGCGCCCTATGCCAGGGAAAAATCCAGCTGGAAGGATACAGAACCTGTCCTGTGATCTCAGAGTGACCTCTAGGCCAGACTGAGAAGGGCACCATGGTATAACGCCATTTGTCACCTCTATTTGACATGCGCCATCAGCTCCCATGGCTCTTGGCCTTATATAGTCATCTGTTAAAAAAATTCTTACATTCCTGATGCTTCTCCAAGGCTTCAACTCAATGAGCGTGTCAGTTTTCATCTTAATCCATGGCTGCACTGCCACACTGTTGGCAGGACAAGCTTCACACCAAATAACTACATTTTAATCCACCTCTCCATTGACTGCATTTTTTCCATGATGGAAAGTCTTTCTCCAGAGCAGTCATCTGCAATAATGGTGGCTGAGCAGCGCTCAGCAGATGCGATGCTGGGCAATTAGAAGGCCAACAGGATTCCAGGGTACTAGAGGAGGAATGACCCAACAGGGTCTCAGACACTGTAATTTTTGACTTAGTACTCAGAAAGTAGTGGCAGAAGTTCTGCCAGAAGAGGTGGCAGAACTCTCAATCACTGCATTAGTATTGCGTGGACATTTGGAGCTGCCAAAGCCCATAAAGGTCACCCTTTACACCGACACCTCCACTTGCCCATAGGAAAGTAAGCTGGAGGAGCTGGGGCCTCCTCACGGTTCACTGCTGCTGCCGGGCAAAGTCACGGTGAGTTCCCAAGTTCCCAGACTGGTAAAAGACCAGAGGACAGTGGTCCAGAGACACCAGGGAGTGGGGAGTCCAGAACTTCCAGAAAGGCCCCAGGGAAGTTCCCGGGAGGCATCAGAGGCCTCTCTTCAAGTTCTACATTCCCGGGGCCTTGAATTTAGACCTTGAGGTTATCCCTGCAGAGATGTGTTCATGGAATGGGGAAAAGGCGACTTGGACCATCAAGTTTAAACTTTGATCCTGTTTCCTGATAGCATCCTGGGAGTAACCCAGGAATGAATATGAAGTTCACATATCGAGTGATTATGCTCTGAATAGCAGAGATAGGATGGATATTGTGCTCGATTTTTTTCTTTTTTAAAGAGCTCATTTATTTAATTTATGTAAACATTTTAAGTAGACCACGATTTGCATAACCCTACTTTGGCATTTCTTCCTCCCCCTCCCTCCTCTCTCCTCCCTCTTCCCTCCTTTCCTCTTCCTCCTCCTCTTCCTCCTCCTTCTCCTCTTCCTCCTCCTTCTCCTCTTCCTCCTCCTCCTCCTCCTCCTCCTCCTCCTCCTCCTCCTCCTCTTCTTCTTCTTCTTCTTCTTCTTCTTCTTCTTCTTCTTTTTCTTCTTCTTCTTCTGTCTCCTTTCTTCCTCTTCTTCTTTTTTTCCCCCTAATACTATCAGAACCAGAGGATTCTGGAGCCAAACTGCCTGACTTCTAATCCTATAGCTGTGTGACTGCAAACAGGTGACTTAGATTCTCTGTGCCTATAGTGGGCTGACTCATGTCTACCCGAAACATTCATATTTGACATCCTAACCTCCAGTACCTCAGAATGTGACTGTACTGGGAGGTTAGATCTTTAACGATGTGATAAAGTTAAAATGAGATCATTAGGGTGGGCTCTGATCCAATATGATTGGTGTCCTTATAAGAAGGGAGCCGGGCGTGGTGGCACATGCTTGTAATACCAGTACTTGGGAGGCTGAGACGGGAGGATCCGGGTTCGCGGCCAGCCTCAGCTACTTAGTGAGGCCCTCCGCAACTTAGCGAGACCCTGTTTCAAAATAAAGAATAAAAAATAGGGCTGGGGGTATAGCTAGAGGTAGAATGCCCCTGGGTTCAATCCCCAGTACTGAAAATAAAAAAGAACAAGAAAAGAAAGGGAAATGAGGACATGTACAGAAGAAGGATGATATGAATACCCAGGGAGGGGAAGAGGAGAGAGGCCTGGGGCAGATCCTCCCCCACAGCCCTCAGAAGGAGCCTGCCCTGCTGACAACTTGACCTCAGACTTCCAGTCCCCAGGACCATGGGACAGTCAACTTCTGTTATGGGAGCCCCAAGTCACCCTATCTGTGGGGCTTCATTGTGCAGGCCTGGCACACTCACCCAGCGCCTTGCCCTCCATGTCAGGAAACCTCCTTCCAGGGGGATGCTGGGGGACCCTGCAATTCCAGGCACGTACTACCTGTCTACTAACTGCTTCTCACTCTTCTTACTGCCAAGAAGGGGCCTTAACCCAACCCGGGCTCAGCATGCTAGTTTGTCCTCCTCTTGTGTGTCAGGATAGAGGCTTACAATGAAAGCAGAGAACAGTCAATCTGCAGGCAAGCTGAACTTGACCATCCACACTCTCTCCCCAATGCCTTCGCCCGAAGCCCCTGAAAGCCAAGGAGTTTGAATTCGCAGATCTGCAACTGCAGCAGGTCCCACAGCTCCGTGTGCTCCTCTTGCACACCATGTAGCAACTGCCTTTTTCATGCTCTCCCACCTGCTGCCTTGGAAGCCCCAAGTGGAACCCCGATCCTCCTCTGGTTACCAAGTGAGACACCTTAGCATGCATTCACAGCCCCAACTCATATAAACCAGAGCCTCCCCATCACGTGGCTTTGAGAAGGATTTCTAGTCAAGATAGTCCTTTGAGATGAGGTGGAGAGTGGACACACTCCTGCACAGCTCCCTGGCCACCCCAGGGTGACATGGCCTGTTGGTGGCTGCTGCAGAACTTTGTCAAGAAATGTGTCTTGTGAGGGTCCCTGTACATAAGTCACCAGAGAGAATGCCTTAGGCCCTAGGACAAGTTTACTGGAGGTCGTGGAATATTTCCCGAGGGTGTGTGAACTTGTTGACAGCTGCCTGAGAAACTGCTGGGAACAGTCCTATGAAGGGAGGTGCAGGAAGACCTTTAGAGACCAATCAGGCCTGCAGAGACATCACCCACGGGCCAGCTCATAGGCACGGCCAAACTGTGAAACCCAGCACTTTGCTATCTCAGCAAGCAGGGACAGATTGGGTGGCCGTGGCTCCTTCCAAAGCTGCACAGCAATGGTGACTTTAATTATGATCATTTAGAACTCTGAAACCAGAGCCATTCGGACCTAGGAAGGAATTTTAATTTGTTAATGCATTTTCCCAATGATGAAGGACAGATAGCAATTTACAATGGGGTTGAGGCCAAAAAATAGGGCCACAGAAGCCAGGAGGTGGCTGATGCAGTAGGAAACTGGCTTTCCAGGGATGCAGAATTTAATCAGCTAATAGCAGATGAAGACCCAAGGATGCTGCCAAGATTCTGTTAATCCCACCAGCCATGATGAGCACGGAGGCAAGGTCCAGTGCTGCTCTGGCTCCCGGCTCTCCAGACCATTTTGAAGGGATGTTGGAATTGGGGGAAGAGGCAGGAACCACCATCTTTACCACTGGTCACCAACTAGAAACATTCAGGAAAGACAAGCAGGCAGAATTCCCTGCTCCCTGAGCCAATTCTGGGGAGGGAAATAGCTTTGTGTACCCCACAGATGACTGTGGATGTGGACTGCTGATACCAGGCCCCGGGCACCATGAACACTGAGATGTACCTGGTCCCTGACCTCACGATGCTGATGATGCAGCGACAACTCCGGTTGAGCAAACTATGGAGGTGACACCCAGAATCGTGGCATTAAAGTTGCTGGCAGTGCTACAGAGGGAAGGTGCTCACATGGAGTCTTTACTTGGAGGAAGGGCAGGGGGCAGAGGACCTTCGCCCCAGACCCAAGGCCACCAGTTGTCCTGAGCATCTGAGCTGCTGAGGGACTCCGTCTCGTCTGCTCAGTGCCACTGCCAGCTCTCAGAGGGCACTCTCCGGTGAAGAAGAAAAAGAAAATCTAACTTCTGTGTCGTATTTTTAGCTGCATGCCAGCC
This sequence comes from Glis glis, assembly GCA_004027185.1. Taxonomy (NCBI): domain Eukaryota; kingdom Metazoa; phylum Chordata; class Mammalia; order Rodentia; family Gliridae; genus Glis; species Glis glis. The sequence continues at coordinate 17,822 of PVJS01024429.1, forward strand.
CGAAGAGTGGAAAGCAGGCACTTGACTCTAATCCTGATCATACCGAACGAGTAATTTAATCATTTTCAAAGCCTGGTCACAGGACTTGCGCCTTGCCGGAGCCTAACTTGGGAAACTCTCATCTTGTTTGAAGCGACCAGCACTTGTCCAGTAGAGCCACCATTGAGAACTGCTTTCCGAGAAGCACAATTTCCAGACGTTTGTTTGGTGCCAAAAATTGGATTCTCCTACTTAGCTCCTTAGAGGGAATCTAAGAACAGCTATGCCAGCTACAGGGGGTGGGGGAGAGGACACTGGTGTGGAGTGAGATGACCAGTGGTTTTCCTACCCCTAGAGGAGCTGAAAAGGAACATTTCTTTCTGTTCTGTTGTTTGCACAAAAATACACATATCTGTGTGTGCAGAGGCAGCTCCCCTCAGACAGAGGTGGAGAACCCCGGAGTTCGGGTTATTCACAAGCATCATCCCATTTCGCCCTTACAGCAACAGAGGCCAGTGGAGCCCAAGGGTCCCAGCTGGGCGGGCACTTGTGCAAACACTCAGGATGGGTCCCAAGTGCACGTCCTCCATTCGCTGTGGCACTGACACAGGTATGCCTAGTGTGATCCAGGGGACACAGTCTAACACAAGATGCACCCCTGTCCTGCCCTTGCCAGGCACTCGCAGCCCGGGATGGAGAGCCTCCCCGTACTTGGGTTGGGCAGGGTGAGGTCTGCAAATTCAAACTCAAATGCTCATTTCCCAGAAGGGCCACCCATCAGGGTGCTCTGGCCTAGTCCCCCTTGCTGGATCCCCTGATGGGCACGGTGTTACCCCTCACCTAGGCAAACCCACCCCCATTAACACAAAGCCTCCATCTCTCTCCACCCAGACCTGGAGGTACAAGTACCTGTTGAGTGATTCACTTTTAGACAAAGCCTGTTTTCCCCAAAGGCCCTCGACAAAGGCCAGTGGACTTCAATCAGCCAAGTCCCATCTCTACCCAGAACTACGGCTGTCCAGGAGGCAGGCACTGGAGGAGCTGCTGGACCCGGACTTGAACATTAAGATCCCTCAAGACACAGGGTATCAGAGGCTCTTGCAACTATGTCCTGAGAGGCACTGCTGAAGGATAAACTGGGACCCTCAGCCAGGAGCAATGACAGCCAAGACTGTCAGCCCTGGCTCTGAGGTCAGAGAGCAGTCAAATGATCAGACATGGTCTATCCCTCCCAACATACACCAAGACCAGTGGGTAGAGGAACTAGAAAGAAGAAATGGCCTCTTGCTTTTCGCTAGAACCCGAATTTCATAGGACAGGGGGCCTCCTTGAAAGAAAATGAGTTTTTGGCACTGGAGGCATTTAAGAAGGGGTTGGATGGTCCCTGGGTGGGACACTGGAGCAATGACACAAGCATCGGGTGAGGGGCAGGTTGATGTGACCTTTCAAAACTACAACTTTGAGATCCTCTGATTCAACAGAAGGAGCACGAAGCCACCAGAGATCTCCTGGTCACCTGCCTGTGGGGCTCTCCTCTGGGCCTAAAAATAAGATTCCCAGAGTCCTGATCCAAATTAGATCCTTAATAATGTGTCGCCATGGCTATAAATATGTGTCTTTGAGGACCAGTTAATATAATTATTTTAATCAGCTATACTCCCCAGCACGGCCAGCTCCCCCTCGGCCCTGACTGTGTTCTAGACTGGTTTGGTCTTCGCAGACTTCATTCGGGTCCAGTCCTTGGAGTGACAAAGGTGGGTGGGCATGGGCAGCCCCTTCAGCCTCCCTCTCCCAAATGTTCCTACAACTTCCGCTCCATGCTCTTAAATCTGTGCTCATTATGTTCTCTCTAGATGCTTCTCCAAGACTCCCAACAGAAGACAGGAATGAGACTGCAGATGTCCTCAGGGGCCAAACACACCGCAGAAATATGTACCTAGACTCAGGGTAATATGAGAATGTTCTGGGCTGACCTGTCCATCCCCCCCACCCCCACCAGGACCTCAGAATGGACCGTATTTGGAGATGGGACTGTTAAAAGAGGTGATTAAGTTAAAATGAAGCCATTAGGGTGGGTCCTGATCCAACACAACTGGTGTCCTTATAAGAAGAGGAGATCAGGACACAGTCACATATCAAGGGAAGACCATATGAGACACAGAGAAGACGCCACCTGCAGGCCCGGGAGAGGCCTCAGAAGAAACCAACCCTGCCGATACCTCGGCCTTGGACTTCCAGCCTCCAGAACCGTGAGGTGATAGATGTCTATTGTTTAAACCCACAGGTAGTGGCACTGTGTATGGCAGTCCTGGTGAGCTGACACAGGCTGTGGAGTGTGTGTCCTATTTGGGGAGGTGGGGGGGGTAAAGGATTTATTTGTTTCTCCTTTTAAAGACTGGACCAGCCAAACCAATCAGATCCCTGGACTTCTCTTCCACTAGTGTATGAGTCACTGAGGGAATTTCAAGGAGAAAAGTGCAAGAGGGTGTAGGAGAAGGGACACTAGGCCCCAGTCAGGAGAGCTGGTGAGTTCACCCTAGGCTATTTTAATAAGCTATGTGGTCTTTGGAAATACTCAGTCATCTTGGGCCCTGTCCCCTCATCAGCGACTAGAACCCTTGGACCAAATAACCTGCAAGGGGCCTCCAACAACTGACATTGTCCTTCTAGTTCTAAGGCCTGGGGACCCTAAGTCACATGAGCCTGGATGGGAGAGGCCTATCAGGGCAGAGTAGGGGACCGCAGAAGCAGCACACAGAGGGGTGGGTGGTGTTGGCAGTGGAGGGTGGGGCCTGCTTGGCTGTTACCTGGAGCTAGAAGCTTCGGTTCCAGTCCTGACTCCTCTACTTGTTGACTGCCTGACCTTCCTTGTCCCTCAGCCCACATCTGCAGCTGAGATAACAGGACTGTGCATGCTATGTATCAGTAAAACATCCCACTGTGCCAAGCACACTCACCATTATAAAAGTGGACAAGAAAGAAGGGTGGGCATCTAGTGACTTCTCAGGACTGACATCAACATCTATCAAACTCCCCATGAGCCCCAACAAGGCAGGATGAGTCTTCAGTTGGAGTTGGAGGTGGTGTGCCCCTTAGAGACCCAGCCACCCAATTGCTACACCATCCTAAAGATGCTATAGGATCATGGCCTTGTGCTGGGCCAGGCATGAAGGCACTGGTGTGCCTCTTCCAGTGGATCTGTGGAAAAGCTACAATGAACCTTGGCCATCCTTCTGCAAGATTGGTGCTTTACACTCTTCCTGGAGCAGTCATCTACTATCTCCCAGGTATCATCATTAACATTCTATAGATGCAGAAACCAAGGCTAGGCGAGGTTAAGCAAGACAATGTGGGTGCATAGAAAAAAAAAAGCATGGGGCTTGGGCTTTCAACTCGACCTTGAACAAAGTTATTAAATATCTTGTTATCAAATCACTTGCAAATGAAATGAGGCAGCTAGCACTGGCAGAGTCACAACACGATGACCCAGAACACACTATTAGGACATCTGATAGATTCGAACAGCCTCAGAACTGCAAGAGCCCTTGGCAATCACAGCTCTGATTCCCCCATTTTTTGGCAAGGAAACTGAGGCCCAACACGTCTCTTGCTCTAGGGCCCCAACAGGACCCTGGCAGACTAGGACCAGAGCTCAGCCTTCCTCCTAGCCCACAGACCACCCTGCCCTATGGCTTTTTACTTGAAAATCTTCCTCTTTAAAAAGGCACAAACCACAAAGGGAAAGGTCCTCGAGGATATCTGTATTGGATTGCAAGGAGAGGTCTCCACCCCAGTCCCCAAATCCGGACCCTCCCCAGGCACAGGCTGTTGCCCCTGCAGTGACTTTGCCCTCTCCAGGAGAGTCAAGTGCTACTCTCGCAGGATCAGGCTGCTGGGAGCAGCTCAGAGGACTGGAATTAGAAATTCTAATTATTAGAACTCTCAGAATGCACCAAAGGAGGATTTATAATTAGCACATGTCAAAGGGTCATCCCCAAAGGCGACACATTGTAAGTCAGAAAACAAAGATGGTCCCAGAAAGGGAATGGGGAGCTGGGCTGCTTGGCCTCAGCTCCTCCCTACAGTGCTGAATCCAATCTGCCTCCCACTTGGCTTCCTCCTGGCACTGGCCTCTCTCTTGCAGCTTTGCCCTGTGCCTGCCCAGCAAGGGGGGAGGGGGTCTGCACCCCTGCAACCAGGCAGAACCACTGTCTCAGACATCCCGCGGCTGCACAGGGATGCCACTGTCCAAGACCCATGCAACTCTAAATCCAGGTGTGAAGCTGGTCAGAGTTTTGCTCTTATTGTCACGGGCTGCAATTAAGGATTTGATGACTGGCTTCTTTGTGGGGAAGAAATCGTCTCCGTGGATGAGAAAGTCATTAGCTGCTGCTCAGGTGTGTGCACCCAGGGCGGCCTCACAGTCAGACCCTGTTCTTGTGATTAAAACTCTGGGCACAGACCCTGTGGGGACTCGAAGGAAAGAGGATGGGGCACCTCGCTGTGTCTTCATCCAGTGAATGAATGAATCTTCTGCCGACTTGTACGTCATAAATATTCTCTGGAGCACTTCCTGTCTGTTAGTCACAGTGCACGAGACTGGGGAAGGGAAGGAGTCAAAGACACAGAAATAAGTAAGACATAAGGAGGCCTGAGAAACTGCCTTTCTCTACTGTATGTTGTTCCTCACAGTAGAGCAAATTCGACAGGTTAAAAAATTAAAAAAAAAAATACCCAAACAACTGGCACGGGAGGTAGAAATCCTGTTCCCAGGAGAAGCTCCCTGGCTCCCAAGGGCCATTCGTCTTCCTGAGCCTCCATCACTGGAGCCATGGAGATCATACCAACCCTGTGGATTTCACAGGTGTCGCTGACACGATGCGTGTCTGCGACGTAACACGTTACCATCCCATGAACCAATGGAGACTGGTGGCTGATAATAAAAAGAGCATCTGTGCCTTTTCACACGCATGAGTCTTATGGTCATGGTACCCAGCTACTTGGGCCAACATGCCTACAGTAGAGAAAGGCAATTTATCAGGCCTCCCGATGTCTGTGCATGCCAAAGAACCTTCTAGATGGTGACTTATCTCCCAAATAGTACTGCCCTCAGCCGAAAGAATGCATCCATGCTTAGGGATGGCAAGAACGTTTCCCTCCAGGAGCAAAAGAACCGCATTTGTTTGGTAGTGATGGTTTGGAGTTAAAAGGGATTCGGGGCTTACATCTCCCAGGAAGTGTCCTGATGTATTAAAGATGTATGTTATGAGTGAGGAGGGACTCTCTGTCATTTGTGACTGAGGCAGAGCACACTCCCACTCGCCCACACTCCTTCCTGTAATCCTTTAGACTTGCATCCCCTGGTCATTCAAGAGTGAGCTGAGTGTTAATCAATCCCTTGATCTAATTCCTTCTGCGTGGATTGTTAAAATTAAATTCTTTGAACCAGCAAAACCAAAGACATATCCCCAGAAAGAAACTGTTAATTTTAGGAAATTAGTTGGTCCCTGCTGAAATGTACTAGGTGGTCTCAACCATGTTATTTATGAACTGAGGACAATACTGCATAAATTTGGGTGCCATCATCTAAGGCCTGAGGATCCTGGGAACAGCCACCCAAGGAGACACCCTATAGGTACCAGATGGCTCTGGTCTTTAATTCTATGGCATTTTAAAAGTCTCTTCCACTTTCCACCTTTACCGCTTCTCAAGAGCAAACGTTCTCTGAGTTTAGTATGGGATTTATGCAGCCAGAATCTCTCTTATATCTCCAGGATTTACCCTGCTTGAGTTTTAAAGGGGGCCTCTCACTTGGCAAGTGAGGATTCAGTGAAGAGACCGTCCTTCGTTGGTTGTCCTGCTCCTAATTTTATAAAACTCTATCGTAGCTGTGTTAATTGCCACCAGTGCTGGGCTGCATCAACCCCTGAGCTCCATATAGAAAAGGAGAGCTGAGAAAGTGAACACTGTGATCCTGACTGAGAGGGGAAGGGAACAGACTGTGTCCAAACCCATCCGCAATATCATCTGCGCCCCAGGAACGCTGCAAACAAACAGCCCGAGTGAGTCATGAGAATCGAGGGAGCTCGGGTGATCATACACTTGCAGCTAGAACCACGGGCAGCAGGAGGCTGAGAAACCACCTAGTGGTTTCCACCCGTGTGGAAACCGAGGCCCAGAACAACACACCTGCCCACGGTACAAGTCAGGGGTAGTTCACACAGACAACAAGGGCACAAACTATGCGTGTTAAGTATCATGTATGTGCCTTTTTGCTATTTCAGAGGGCTCCATCCTTCACATACCATTCCCAATGCCAAACTGCACATCAATAAGCTCTTGCACACTGCAGATGCTCAAAGTTTGCTATGAACAAATGAGGTGATGTGTATAGCTCTGCAGAAAGATATTCAGTACAATGTCATTTATAATAGCAAAATAAGGGAGAAAAACTAGGGTGCAAATATGAAGAAAAGGGGTGAGCAGGAATGTGATAAGATGTTATTCATTTAAAAATATGTTTATGGGTTCCTGGTGGCATGTGCAAATGTTGGTCAGATGATGTTAAGGAAAAAAGCAGAAGGCTAAATTGCATATACTCTAGGATCTCAGTATGATAAAGACGAATGTACAGTAATGTCGCTGAGAGTCAATAAAGCAAAACATGAATAATAGTAGATGTTTCTGCTGTGATTACAAGAGGTTTTATTTCTGCTTCTTTGCATTCTTCTGTTCTTTGCAAATAGTTTACAGTGTGCCCATAGGACTTTCAGGAGTAGTGAGGCAGTAGTGAGAAACAGAATAGAATATGCACAGCTATTACTCATTTTTGCTGGGATTTGGAAAGGGACAGCGATCACTTACCTATTTTCACATAGAGAAGTTGATCAGACAAAGAGACGCTGACCGAGGAGGCCAGCTTTAGCTCCTTGGTCTCAGGGGCCAGCCCAGTGCTGGGCAAATAGCAGACATGGTGGGAGAGAATTGGGAGCATCCAGTCTTCCCCTTCACATAGTCTCCATCCTTTTCTTATCCAAAGGTTGGCAAGGCAAGGCGAGTTCAGTCTTCACCTCCCCAAAGACCCTCAGGCCCCTCCAGCCAACCACAATAAACCATTACAGAGAGGGGGTCCCTTTCTCAGGCGATGCACCATTCCCTTGGCACACATTCTCCCGCTAGATCCCTACCACATCTCTGAGGTAGGTACTGCTGTGCCCAGTTAGAAAGGTGAAGCCAGGTGGCCAAGGTGCCATAGTTCACAGCCCGGCCCCGAGGCCTGTGCCCCGGGCCCTGGCCCCAGCCGGTCACTCCTCCCTCTGGCTCTTTACCACCGAGAAAAGCTGTGAAGATGCTGCCTCTGACATTTCCTGAATCGTTCCCCATGGGCCTTGTCTTCGGGCTAGGACAAGCTGTTTAACCTTTCACGTGCACCTGTCTCTCTTACTTCCCTCAAGTGGACTGTGAGCAACTTGGGTGGAGGAGGGGGTCCTCACCTTAGAATTCCTCGTGCCCCCTACAGAGCCACCTAGAGATTTCTTCAATACTTGACCCCTCAGGTCTCAGGAAACATTTGCTCATAGATTAACTGATGGCACAGGTTAAAGAGGAGAATAGTCCTGGGGCACCCTCAGCCTGCACCCAAGACGGAATCTGGATGCGCCTCCCTTGGGGACCGCTGACCTCGCCAGCTAGGACATCAGTGTATGTCAACTGTGGCACTGGTGTTTGTCCCCTGCACGACTGAGCCACTGGCCAATAAATCGCAGGGCACTGAGACATCAGGATGTGTCCCTCGCCTCCCACCAGACCTGGGCTGGCTACAGGCCAGTGATAGGGAAGGGCTGACCCTGCTGCCTCCCATCTGGCCACAGGGATCCAGGTCCAGTTTCTGATCTGTGGTTGGGTCTGACAGGTGACCCAGGGCTCCAGCAGGCAAATCCCAGTCATAGGCAAATTCCAGTCATAAACCTCTGATCTGAACCAGCCACGTGCCGTACCTCCACCCTGCCCTCCTAAATTGCAGCCCAGCCCGATTTTCTCCCAGCTGAGCCAAAGAGAGCCAGGAGGGGGGTGTTTACATTTACTAGACTATTAAAGCACCAGACAAAAAAAGGAAGCAGTCTTCCTTTCCAGGAGCAGGCAACTCAGCAAAGGCGGGTGTAAGGCAGAAGACATTCTACTTACAGGGATGTCCTTAAGATCCAACTAAGATTTCCCGGAAGGTGCGGCACAAATGGAGTCAGTGCTACGGCTTCCCCCTCAGAATTCTTTTGAAGCCATAGGAGCAGCTACAGGCTTCTCCCAGGTGCTAGACCACAGCCTGCCCTGCGCAGGGTCCCTCCCCCCAGAGCCCTCCCTGAAACCCAGCTCCCGGGCATCCCAACTTCCATGAACCTTACCCCTCTCTGCATCATGAACACATGAAAACACACACAGAGACACACACAGTGTGAACCTGCCATTTCTCCAATGAAAGCATATTTTCCTTGAGGGCAGGGACCAATCTCTTGTACTTTCTGCATCTAGCTAAAGAATGGACCCAACAGCCTTGAATTAATGAATAAATGAACAAGCGAACTTGTTAATGGAAGGGTCAATTGAAAATTCCAAGGAACTACAGGCAGCCCTACACAGTTTTATCGTTCTTCCTAATCATGCCTTTCCCAAGGAGAAGCGCCACAAGACTGTGTCATTTTAGGAATAAAGTAATGAATCGGGGTATTAAGAATTTCTCAGAACCTACTAGGTGCCAAGTACTATGCATTTGATATATTTCTCACACAATAATCTTGTATGTGAGGTGGGCATTATTATTACTCCCATTTTATAGGTAAGAAAAATAGAGAACAGAGGGGTATCTGAGGTTGGGACCTCCTAGGAGAAGGCTCTATAAGCTCTGGAAAGCTGTTGGTCTTAGATCTGGCCTTCTTCACCACAACCTAGGCGAATCCATGACCCCAAAGAATCAGACCGTTCTATGGGACTCGACACCAGATCCCTGGCAGAACATAACTGCCCTGAGTCGCCTTTTGCTAAAGTGCTGGGTAGACAATTCCCATCCTTCAATTTTATTTAATGAAAGCAAAGAATTCATAAAACTCTGCAAGCATTCATTCATCAAGCAGATTAAATATTTGATAACCCGGCAGTTTAAATTTTTATGGCTCAAGTGAGTGGAGAGAATGGCTCCCAGGGAGGCCACCACTGTCCCAGGAGGCTACCACTTTTTCCAGAAGCAGAGGCCGACGGGGGCCCCGCACATGCCCAGTCATCCGCCCTTGCTGCCGAAGAACCTCAGGCCACTTCCCAAGGCTAACGGTCGCAAAAGCTGTTGCCTGAGTTCCACAGAGAATCTAGGGAAAGGAAAGAGAGGTGGTGGGGCCAGCCGACTGAGGACATCACAATATGAGGGAAGACCCCAAGCAGCCCGAACACCCCTCCCAGGAAGGGCAGGCGCCTTCTCCTGCTGTCTCTTTCCCAGTCACCTATGCACACAAATGTGCAGCATTGGCATATGGGCAAGGCCAACTACAGCACCACACGGCCATTGGAGACCTTCCCCTCGCCCCTTCCAGCCACCAAGGCCTTCCTCACAGACCATGTATCCATGAGGCGCGGGAGTCCACAGAGAACAGTGATTTGGGGAGGAGAGTCCTTCACGGCCCTCACTGTTCTCCTCCGAACTACAGAGCTCCTTCTCAGTCTGTTCATTAGCTTCAAAATGGAATTCTAGCTGATTCTGTCCCCCAAAACTCAGATATGCAGTGCGCTTTCAACCTGAACTGCCCAATCCAATCCCATGCCCCTGCATCTCAGTCCCCATCCTCCCTCCCTCCCCCCTCTCTCTCCCACACACACACATAGACACACACACACACACACACACACACACACACACACACACCTTGTTCTGCTCTGCTTACCAGGGCAGAACTGGTATCTAAGAATTTGACAGGTACCCGGTCCACACCCACCCAAATAATTCATTCAAGGGTTTCGAGGGGTCAGGAAAAGAGACGCTTCCATTCTAACAACAAGCAGAGAGTTCTGCTTTAATTTCTTTATAAGTGCCTGAGTTCCTAACAGAAATCTCACTGCTCTGACCCTTCGCCTCCCCCCCTTCCAATCCCTCTGACTCTCCCAGGGGAAGGACACCTTCCCAGTTTACAGGAAAAGGAGAGAAAGACCCCGGCAGAGTCCAACTTGTTTTTCCTGCTGTCCTTATTCAGCATCAGCCTCTTGAGGAGACAAGAGGTGAGGTAAGCGCTCACTTCATCCCTGTGTGGCTGTGGAGGCAGTGGGGCGCCCCTCCTTCCAGAGACAAGGGCCGTGGCCTCAGGGTGGAGGGCTCTCTGCCCCCTCTCCACCCCACCTCCCCCCTGCAGACACCTCTCTGGGCCCTCAGGACTTGCAGGACCCTGGCATGGAAAGCTATTTACCGATTTCCTTCACTTAAGAATCTGGTGGGATTATGAGCAAAGCTTATCTCCACACTGGACAATTCGTGTTGCAAAAACAGCACAAAGACATTGGAGAGGAATGGGTGATTTATTTGAGGTCTTGGCACCACCTCTACCCAAGCAATTGACAAAAGGACACAGTGAACAGTCACCACCACCCAGTCCTCATCCCGGAAACCAGACAGGGTTTTCATGACTTGCAGGTGACATTTTAATAAGGGATCTACATCGGTCACAGGGGAAGTAGGCTGAGGCCAGGAGCTGGCCTAGGAGGACTGGGTAGGAAGGAACAGAGAAAACACCGAGAAAACAAAGTGATTCATGGGGTCCAAAAGGTCTTGGTGTCCCCACTCGCCTGCCTGCCCACTGGGACTGCAGCTTTGCTTTTCTCTCCTCTTTCCTTTTCCTTTTCTTTTTCTTTTTTTTTTTTTTTTTTTTTTTTT
>PVJS01024430.1:0-28700 GCA_004027185.1 Glis glis
TTGAACACAGGGGCGTTCTACCTCTGCGCTACGCCCCCAGCCCTATTTTTTATACTTTATTTTGAAACCGGGTCTCACGAAGTTGCGGAGGGCCTCACTAGGTAGAGAGAGAGAGACAGGGAGAGAGAGAGAGAGGGAGAAAGAGAGAAAGAGGAGAGAGAGAGATAGATCGATTGATTGATCGCGCACGCGCATGCGCGCTGAGGTTGACCGCGAACCCGGATCCTCCGGTCTCAGCCTCCCAAAGTACTGGGATTACAAGCGTGCGCCACCACGCCTGGCGTAATCTTCCATTTTAACAGCTATAATATAAAGAGTTGCCCTTGCAACTTTGAGGAGGGAAGATTTAGTAGCTCACAGTTTGGGGTTCGTACATGTGAGGCTGCAGACAGTGGATCTCGGCATGACAGTGGGAAGTGGAGAGAGGGAGAGACATGGACGTGCTCTTTACATCATGAAGGCCAGGAGCTAGAGCGAGGGAGAAGAAGAGGAACCATGTATGGTCCCCAAGGCCACAGCCCCAGGGACTGATCTACAGCCACGTCCTACCAGCCTGGGCCACCACTCTCATGACATAACTATATCAACCCTGAATATTAATAAATGAGCTCTTTTGGGCAAATTTTACATTTAACTATAACAGTGTGGTTCAGGGTGCTGTGGCCTCCCACCCTCTCCCCTCCTGTTAGGTAGTACTATCTCTGGGAGTTTGAGCCACTTGCTTGGATCTCCAGTTAGCCCTGTGGAGTGCTTGGATGCCATTTTTTTTTTCTTGTTGCCAGCCAGGGACTGCTGAGGGCGTGAACATCTCTGTGTTAGATACCACCCCTGTCTGGATATTGAATCCTGGGGAGTGGGTTTTGTGCTCTTTCAGGGTTCGCAGCTATTTCTCTTTCACAGCCCCACAGTTCCCACCATTTGGAAATACACTATTGTTCTTCTTTCCTGTCTCAGTGTACTCAGTATTCTACTATTATTTTTTCCAGCCATGATGGTTAAAATCGTCACTACATTTATTCCAGGGTTTTGCCACTCTGAGCTCCTTAGCTTTTGTGAAGGTATTTTGGCATGTGGGTAGCTGCTCAATTTAGGGTTCCCATGGAGAGACACATACCACATCACTGGAGGATCCTACTCAGTCGCCAGTTTTTCAACTCCTCCCACCATTCACTTTTTAAATATCATTGGATACAAATGTAAAAAGATTGTAAAAAATAATAATGGATGAAGTAATATCTAAATGGGAATGGGGACAGCTTTCTTCTGTTACTGGAGCCCCACAATGTCATGTTCTCTAAATCTGGCTGTTTATTGTAAAATCCAGATAGTAAAGCCAGGAGAGGACACATCTTATATTTTTTTCTTTTCACTTCTGCAGGTCATATAGGGAGTGAAAGTGTTAGATAGCAAAGAGTGGGTGACAATAAAAGCATAAATTAAGAATGGACATTTTTGAAATTTTGGGAAATTCTGTGTCTTTCACTTAAACAGAAATGAAACTTAATTTCCAAAAATTTCAGTGGACTATAATTGTAATATTAAAATAAGCACAAAACATCTTCAAAAGCATGAGAATTAAGAGTCAGGTGATTAAATTAATGAAAACAAAGAAGTTCTGCTTATAGAAAAGCAACAGTTATTCTTAGTAAATATCAAATTTTCATTAAAGGTTGAAGAAGAGTGGATGGAGCACAAAAGTAATGAAATGGAAGCATCACCAAACCTATGCGGTGGTGATAATGACAATGAGGAAGAAGAGGAGGAAGAGGAGAAGGATAAGGAGGAGGAGGAAGAGGAGAAGGAAGAAGAAGAGCATGATAAAGATGGTGGCTCAATTCAAAGAAAAAAGAATGAGAAAGCTGAAAACCAGCAATTTCCTCTTCAGGGAAATGAAGAACATGATGAGTAAGACTATGGTTATATTTAACAATAGAAATTGTTATTTTTCTATACAACTAATTTTAACATGGGATAGCATGTTAGTTATGCTTTTATTTGTATGGTTATCAAAAATAAAAATAAACAATAAGATGCATATATAATATATATATATGACTGTTGTTGTTGGTACTGGAGATCTAATCCAGGGGCACTACACCACTGAGCTACACCCCAACCCTTTATAATTTTGGGGGTAGAAGGGTTCTTTCTAAATTTCTCAGGCTGGTTTCAAACTTGTGATTCTCCTGTCATAGCCTCCCAAGTCACAGGGATTATAGGAGTGTGCTACTGTGCCCAGCTTGATCAAAATTTTATTTAAAAAATAATAAATAGGTATTATCACACTTAAGGTAAAAGACATTGGTCATGCACTGTTGTTAAATGAAATTGGTTAATACTTTTTGAAGGGTAATTTGTAGCATGTATTAAAATTTCAAATATATCACTTCTGGGACTGGATCCTTCTGAGATAGGAAAACATGACATGTAAACATATACAAGCACATTTGTTAAGGACATGTATATTTTACATAAAATGTACAACAAATGAATATACATTATATATAATATGTGCATTAAGGATATATGATATATATGCTTAGGATATTTATGTAAATATGTTCCATAGATACATATATATGTTAAATAAATTTTATAGCTTGTTTCATAAATCTGGAAATAGTAAAAATATTAATATCACATGTCAATCAATAAATAAGGATATTGTACAACTATTCTTTAAAACAACATTAGATCTATAGAATATAATTATTTCACAGTTAATGTCCATAAAGCATAGTTTATTGACTTACCTTCAGGAAACTTTTTTCTAATACTTGTGACTTCTGCTAAATTGCAGAAGAAACTACCTGCTGCACTGGATTCTATTTGTTAACAGAAAAATTACTAGTTACTAGATCTTTCTTTGTTGTTCCCAATGCATGTGTGCTCAAAAATTGGACCCTCACATCTATCTGAACATTCCTAAGGCATTGCACATTGAGATCCATGTTTCGTTAATATTTCAGAATATTGCTTAAACCTGTTAAAATTACATGAAAGGATCTTAATATTATGAACAAGGTATTGTCAAACTTTTTCTTCAAAGAGCCACATAGTAAATATTTAAGGCTTGTAGACCATAAGGTCTGTTGTTGTAGACCAAAATCCATTATGGAAAATTGAACAGGTGTGGCTACATTCCATTAAATTTTGTTTACAAGGTCCTGGATTCAATTCCCAGCCCTGAAAAGAGAAAATAAAACCTAAAATGAAAAAAAAAACTCCAAAACAATTCATCTACAAAAACAGGCTAAAGGCTGGATTTGTTGGCCAATAGAAACTAATTAGCTAACATTTGTGCCAAACCTAAGATTCTGCTAATGCAGTGAACCTTCGTTTTAAAGGTATCCTGCATTTGTGTCATTAGTTCTTTTACACATAATATATTGCAGTATTCAACACAACATATTTTTCAACAGTGATTTCATATACAATTGGCAAAATTCCATTTATAAAATAAGATAATTTTCTGAATTTCCCCTTTTATTCCTGTTATGGAATTTAATATTTTAATATGTCTAATTACTTTGTATAGTGACTAATATAAAATATCCTAGAATTAGATAACTTTTTGTGTGTGGAACTAGGCATTTCACCCAGGGCATTTCACCTCTGAGCTACACCCCAGCCCTATCTTATTATTTTATTTTGGAACATGGTCTCATTAAGTTGCTGTCTGCAAACCTGTGATCCTCCTGCCTCAGCCTCCCAAGTACTGGGATTACTCCACTGCTGGTATCTCCTTCTCTATCTAAAGTCCCTCTTATTTCCCACTTACTCCTCCCTAGCTTTCCACATATAAGAGAAAACATATGATCCTTCACTTTCTGGGACTGGCTAATCTCACTTAACCTAATGTTCTCCATGACCATTTATTTTCCTGCAAATGATACAATTTTGTTCTTCTTTGTGTCTCTGAGTACAATACCACTGTGTGTATATTTCATAATTTTGTAATCCATTCATCTGTTGATGGATACCTTAGATTGGTTCCATAATTTGGCTATTGTGAATTGGGCTGCTATAAACATGAGTATGCATTTGTCACTATAATATTCTGACTTTACGCCCTTTGAAAAGATATACAGGAGTGGTATAGCTGGATTTTATGGTGGATCCATTTCCAGTTTTCTGAGAAATCTCCACAGCAACTGCACTAATTTGCAATCCCACCAACAGTGTATGATTTCCTATTTCCCCACATTCTCACTAGCATTTATTGTTGTTTGTATTCTTGATGATTGCCATTCTAATTGGGGTTAGATGGAATCTCAGTGAAATTTTGATTTGCATCTCACTGATTGCTATTGATGTTGAACATTTTTTCATATATGTATCAGCTGACTATTTGTATTTCTTTTTTATTGAATTCAATTTCTCATTTCTTGATTGGGTTATTTGTTTCTTTTTTAGTGTTAAGTGTTTAAAGTTTTTTGTATATTCTAGATATTAGTCCTCTGGCAAAGATCTTCTCCCATTCTGTAGGCTTTCTCTTTAGACTCTTGATGGTTTCCTTTGCTACCCAGAAACATTTTTAATTTAATGCCATCCCATTTATTAATTCTTGTTTTAATTTCCTGAGCTTTGGGGGTCTTATTGAGGAAGTTTCTACCAGTGGCTATATTTTGGAATATTGGTCCTATTCCCTCCTCTAGTCATTTCTAATTTTCAGGTCTTTGATCCTTCTTGAGTTGACTTTTGTGGAGAGTGAGAGATTGGGGTTTAATTAAATTTTTTCTATAAATGGATAACCAGTTGTCCCAATACCACTTGTTGAAAATGCTGTCTTTTTTCCAACATATTTGTTTGACACCTTTGTCAAAACTCAATTGGCTATAAGTGTATGAATTTGTTTCTGTATCTTATGTTTTGTTCCATTGGCCCATGTGTCTGTTTTTGTGCCAATATCATGATATTTTTGTTACTATAGCTCTGTAATATAATTTGATGTCAGGTATTATGATACCTCCTACATGGTTCTTATTACAGTGAATTGCTTTGGCTATTCTGGGTCTTTTGCTTTTCCATATGAAATTTAGGACTGATTTTTCTAGTGAAGAATGACATTGATATTTTAATAGGGATTGCATTAAATCTGTAGATCACTTTTGGTAGAATGGTCATTTTGGTAATATTTATTCTGCTTATCCAAGAGCATGGGGAATCTTTCCATCTTCTAAGATCTTCTTCAATTTATTTCTTTCGTGTTTTATAGTTTTAATTGTAGAGATATTTTATCTCCTTGGTTAGAATTATTCCTAGGTATTTTATTGATTTTGAGGTTATTGTGAATGGAATTTTTTTCCAATTTGTTTTTCAATGGATTTATAGTTGACATATAGAAAAGCAACTAATTTTTTTAGAATGATTTTGTATCCTGCTACTTTGATGAATTTGTTAATCAGATCTAGAAGTCTTTTTCTTGAGTTTTTTGGGACTTCTAAGTTTAGGATCTGTCATGAGCAAATAGAGATAAGTTCAGTTCTTCTTTTCCTGTTTGTATTACTTTGATTTCCTTTTTTTTTTTTGCCTTAATACTTTGGCCAGAGTTTTGAGTACTGTGTTGAAAAGGAATGGTGATAATGGACATCCTTCTCTTGTTCCTGATTTTAAAGGGAATTCTTACAGTTTTTTCTCATTCAATATGATGTTGGCTTTGGTTTTATTTTATATTGGTTTTATGATATTGAGGTAAGTTCTTCTATTCTAATTTTCTGCAGTGGTTTTAACATAAATGGTGGAATTACATAAATAATTGGAAATTGAATGATACATTTTGAATGAAGAATAGATCATAGAAGACATACAGGAGAAATAGAAATTCTTAGAATTAAATGAAAATAGAGGTACAACATTATAAAATCTATGGGACACTTTGAAGGCAGTTTTAAGGAGAATATTTATAACATTAAGTGCCAACATAAGAGCTGTAAAGTCACCAGATAACCTAATGATACCCCTCAAGGCCCTCAAAAAGCAGGAACAGACTAATTACAAAGTCAGTATAAGGCAGAAAATAACTAAAATCAGAGAAGAAATCAATGAAATAGAGAACAAGAAATTACAAAAGATCAGCAAAACAAAAAGTTGGTTTTCTGAAAAGATAAACATGATTGATAAACTCTTAGCCAATCTAACCAGAACATAGAAAAAATAGACCCATATTACTAAAATAAGAAATGAAAAAAGGGACATCACCACAGACAGTGGGGAATGCAGAGGATCATCAGAAACTGCTTTGAAAATTTATACTCCAATAAACTGGAAAACATAGAAGAAATTGACAAATTTCTAGACACATAAAACCTACCTAAACTGAACTAAGAGGAGATAGAACACCTAATCTGGCCAATAGCAAGCAAAGAGGTAGAAACAGCAATAAAAAACCTTTCATCAAAGAATAGTTCAGGTCCAGATGGATTCTCAGCTAAATCTACAAAACCTTTATAGAAGAACTAAATCTAATCCTCCACAAATTATTCCATGAAATAGAAAGAGATGAAATTCTTCCAAACTCCTTCTATGAAACCAGTTATCACCTTAATTCCAAAACCAAATAAAGATACCTCAAGAAAAGAAAGTTACAGACCAATATCCTTTATGAACATAGATGCAAAATTTCTAAACAAACTACTAGTGATACATACTCAAAACCATATCCAGAAAACCGTACACCATGGCCAAGTTACTTTCTTTCCAGGGATGAAAGGCTGGTTCAACATGTGCAGGTAAATGTATGTAATTCACCACATAAATAGAACTAAGTACAGAAGTCACATGATCATCTCAATAGATCCTAAAATCACAATCCAACATCCATCCATTATTTCTTAAACATTCTGGGCACACTATGTCTTTGCAGCTTTTCTGCCAAATAGTTTCCTGGCTTACTCTTCCCATACATTTCTTAGTTTGTGCCTTTGGTGTGATTCATTAATTCAATAACAGGAGAAAATTTTGTTATTCAATTTAATGTCTTTGCAGCTTTTCTGCCAAATAGTTTCCTGGCTTACTCTTCCCATACATTTCTTAGTTTGTGCCTTTGGTGTGATTCATTAATTCAATAACAGGAGAAAATTTTGTTATTCAATTTAATGAGATAATATAGTAATAAAACTGTTCAGTTGTAAATTATTAAGTAGCAGAATATAAACCATAAAGAGTACAATAGTAATGAACAAAATAAGAAATTAATGTTTTCTGATAATTGCAACATTTTAATATTAGAATCTGTGAAAAAACACACATTGGGTTTTATTTCAGATTCTAAAATAGTTCATTAATGAAAAGCAAATTATTTCATGACTTTACAATTTCTTTGAGAATGTTATTAGCTCCTTAAATCTTCACGAGAAGCTGGTAAGCTAAAGCAGTAAACTCCTTATTTTTTAGAGGAAAGCTTTGAATCTAAGAGAAACAGGATGTCCAAGAAAGAACAGTTATTGATTACAGAGTAGGAATTCTGAGTTCAAGACATTTCCCTTTTGTTAGACTATTATAGTTAATGTACTATTTTAGTCAGCAGTCTAACCACCGTGACCCAAATACCTGTGACACAGAAAACTTAAAGGAAGAAGAATTTTATTTGCTCATAGTTCTGGAGGGCTCAGGGGTCATGGCCCCAATGGGAAACTTCAGGGCATTATGGTGGGAGAAGAGGGAGAAGGTGAGAGCTAGTTGTCATCTCATGGTGGAAGAGGAGAGAGAGGAAAAGTTGCAGCTGACCAGGGAAAACACTGTCCCTGGCCATGCCCCAGGGACCCTTCCTTAGCAGACATGTTCTACCTCTGAACATGGCTAACTTGTCTAACACACGAGGTCTGGGGGCATTTTAAATCTAGACCATAACATGTACTGAGCTGTATTGCCTTCTTTGTTGTTTAAATTTTTCATACTTTTATCGGTGCATTGTAATAATTATACATCACTTTGAATCATCACCATCTCACCTTTTATTTTTTTTCTTTGTCCATGAGCTTAGTATTAAGTTTATAAAGTTCACAGATCTGTAGTATATGGGATAAAGTTCTGATATTGTCCAGAATAACCTTAAGAATGAAATATGTATGTTAAATGTTTTTATATCAGTATTATTATAGTAATTTTATTTATAACTTTTCCATACATCACAATAGGCAAATAACTTTTGAACATGAAGAAAAGAGATTTAAAAATTCTCAAGAAAGCCATCTAGGTAAGAGCTCTAATAGCAGATTATTCTTGGTGGTGCTACTCTACAGGGAAAGGTAAGAGAAAGTTTTGATGATGAAAGAGCAATTTAAGAAATCAGTGGGTACATTGTATTTATAATTTTTCCTTAATGACCTATAATTTAGATATATGTAAGAAAAGGGTCGTGCTATAGTATATGGTAATAGTTCAGTGAACTTGGTTTTAAACTAATAACATTTTTTTGTGGTGCTAGGGATTGAACCTAGGATTTATGCATGCTAGGCAATTGTTGTACTATTGAGCTATACCCCCAATCCTAATAATCTTAGGACTTTTTAAATTTTATTTTAGGACAATTTAGGTTCACAGCAAAATGGAGAGGAAGGCACAGAGATTTCCCATATACCCTGTGTCTCCTACACGTTCAGGACCTCCCCCATTATCAGTACTTTCCACCACAGTGGAACACATGTGACAGTTGATGAGCCTACACTGACACATCATTATTGCCCAAAGTCCATAGTTTACACTGAATTTCACTCTTGGTATTATACATTTAGTGGGCTCAGACAATTGTATAATGGTATATATTTCCTGTTGTATTATCATATACAGAATAGTTTTACTGTCCTAAATTTCCTTTGTGCTCCAACTATTCTTCCTCTCTATCTTCCTGGCAACTGTTTTATCTTTTTTCTGCCCTAGAGGGTTTTGAATTTTCCAGAATAATCTTACAGTTGGAATAATACTGTGGATATCTTTTTGGATATTTAACATATTAAAGTTGCAGTGCAATGAATCTAGTAACTTAAGATGGTCTTTACTCTTGCTTTTGTTTTCCTTTTTTTCCCATGGTAGAGATTGAACAGAGGTCCTCACCCATTCTAAGTACTCTTCCCTAGAACTGAACTCTACCTGCAACCTTGTTTATCTGCTTGTGTGTGTGTGTGTGTGTGTGTGTGTGTGTGTGTGTGTGTGTGTTTATGTGCACACATACACCAGCCTAGGTTCTGATAACATATGTTCACTGAAAAACATTTCTCTAGAAAGTTTTGCCACATAATGAGGAGGTTTAATAAAAATGTCATCTTGATGTAATACATAGCACTAGCTGGACCATCCCTCTTTGCTGGTTTCAGATAGACTCTTTAGCTATGCAAGGAAGCAATTTAAAGAGGTTGTAGTCTATAAAAGTGTCATCACAAAGTCTTTCATTCCTAGCTGGGCATGGTGGCGCATGCTTGTAATCCCAGTACTTTGGGAGGCAGAGACGGGAGGATCCGGGTTCGCGGCCAGCCTCAGCTCTCTCTTTCTCTCTCTCTCTCTCTCTCTCCCTGTCTCTCTTTCTCTCTCTCTACCTAGTGAGGCCCTCCGCAACTTCGTGAGACCCGGTTTCAAAATAAAGTATAAAAATAGGGCCAGGGGTGTAGCACGGAGGTAGAACACCCCTGGGTTCAATCCCCGGTACCGAAAAAAAAAGTCTTTCATTCCTATTTTGCCACTGGAAATAAGACAAAATAGTGAATTCATAGATGAATCAAAAGGATATTCCTCCTGTGAGGAATAAATAAAAGTCATTAAATGAATATTATGACATGACTGATTTTTTTTACTATTTTATGAGTGTGTGTGTGTGTGTGTGTGTGTGTGTGTGTGTGTGTACGAGCAGAGCTAGGGATTCAACCAAGGGCCTTATGCATGTTATGTTTGGCAGGTGATTTACCACTGAGAAATATCCCCAGCCCTGACTTCCTTTTTTTTTCTTTTTTGATATGGGAAATTGAACCCAGAGACATTATACACCAAGCCAGTTTTTATTTTTTATTTTGAAACAGGGTCTCACTAAGTTGCTGAGGGTCTTGCTAAGTTGCTGAGGCTGGCTTCAAACCTGTGATCCTCCTGTCTCAGCCTCCCAAGTACTGGGATTCAGGTATGCACTGCCATGCCCTGCTCCCAGTCCTGATATACATGGATAGATTATCTGCTATGGGAAATGCCTTGGGATTTATACTGGGCTTTTTTCTTATTTTATGTGCAATGAGAAATATTTTTCCTACTAGGGAAAACTGTTGACACATTTTGAAAAACTGAGTGAATAGTTTTATTTGTATATTTTTTTCATGTGATATTGCCCTCAGCAACTTGTTGCTATCTCCCAGCATCTCTTTTTAGCTTATATCTATTAGGTACAGTTCAAATTGGATATCTTTTCTATGGTTCTTTCTATGGGAGGTAAAATGTCAAGTGAATTTGATACTTGTTTACACCACACATCAGATAGAGAAAAGTAGTTAGAACTAAGTGAGTGTATTAGCATCTTCCCCAGAAAAGATTAGCAAGAGCTCTCTTGCAACTTCTCCACCAGTAGCTGGAATGTCTTTACAAGGATCCTTGTCCTTGGTTTGTTTCCTCTAATTGGCCACATGCTGCAAAGTACAGTGCCCATAGATCTAGAATCCTTGTGACTGAGTTTCTCAGTCAACAGAACAGATCCAATTGAAAATCTGGCAAAGCTGTATTGTGTCATAACAAAATAGGTATAATCTCTTATCATTTTTCCTAGTGCCATTGGTCCAGAAAAATCACGCTGTTTGAAACTGTACCTTGGAATACTGATTTTGCTAATACCATTTTCTGTTAGTCTGATAACATTCAATTAGTATAAAGGTGATTATACATAGCAGTTTACTTTTAGATATGAAGTTTTGATAGATTCTATCCTTCTTCCTTGCATTTGATAAATACAAAGAAGAGGAAATCAGAGTTCTTAATGCATTGGTTGCCAGTTAGTACTAATTCTAGAGTGGACTCCAGATACTGTCAGCGAGGAGGGCCTTGCTAAGTTGCCGCTAACCTGTGATCCTCCTGTCTCAACCTACTAAATAGTGGGATTACAGGCATGCACCACAGCGCCCAGCTAACAGCAGGGTTTTCTATTGAAGTATTTCATATTTTCCTATTGCTGGTTTAAAATGTATTTTATCTTTTTCTTTATTAGTGGATGAGAATTCTGAAGATGACTCTTTAACCAGGTAGGATTTTATATATTTTAAAAGATTTTTATGTTAACTAGGAAATTCAGATAAAACAAATTAATATTTGCTTAGTGGTCTCCTCTGGGCTAGTTGTCAAATTACATGTGTAACATTTGTTACTTCTCATACTAACCACAACAGCTTTGCAAAGTATCTGTGCTGTCATAACCCATTTTATACTGATTAGGCAGCTGTCATTCAAAGACGCTAGTTAATTGACCCATGATCCCATAACTGCACGTAGGTGACTCATGATTCGACTGTCAGCTTTTACAGCTCCCAGATCCATCTTCTTGCCCTTCTGCATAGAGTGATATGCTAGGATCAAGATACAAGTCCATATCAGGTCAATTCAGAAAATAAAATTTTGTTATGTGTTATCTAATTTAGAGTTTCCCTGAGAAGCCCAGTTATTTTCTAAGACTTGGTACTAAATTTTTTACAATTGCAGTGGTAATCAGTATCTTGATTTTACCATCAATTTTAGAGCAGATCTTATTTAGCTGTGGCAAAGGACCATACATTTTACATAAGCAAGATAAGGCAAGTCCCAGAGAGGAATTATTTTACTGGAAGTGAAGACTATCTTTGTGTAGATCATGTTATACTAATTATATTTAGCATCTGTTTAAAGGATATTTTATTTCTCATGTCCACAGTCCAGTTGTGCCAGGGCAATGAGGTAGCTTAAAGAAAGGCCAAAGAAAGTGCCAGGAAACAGCAAGCTACACATATATTGTATTGGGAAAGCTTAGATTAATGAGCACTCTGAGAAGAGTTCAGTGGTGACAGGCTGACTAATCACCTCTGTTCCCCACGGTGCTTTGCCAAGCAGTGTCTCCTCTCCCTCCCAGAGGTGGCTGGGTGAGTGACAAGTATCCTTTCCAGAGTGCCCTCAGTTCAAGCCCATCCTCACTCAGTGAGGGGTTTTACACATTAGACTGCAGGAGCAGAGACATCGTCAGCTTGTTTAGTTTGCTTCTATGACCAGCATTCCAAGGAGCAATTGTCCTCACATACATGATGAAAGCAGCTTTCTACAGATAACATTAACGTGTGCTAGTATCTAGTGTGCCCACGAGAAACCCAGTGTCCTTCTAGACAAATGGGTCTGGACTTTCTGGACCAGGCCTGCTCTATTTGTCCCATTAACATGGCTCAGGTTTTGGGAACAGGAAGGGGTTATTCAGGGGCATGGTGTTTGATTCTCTCTCTTTTCTTTAGGGACAGTACAATCATGCTATATTGATTATATTCTGCATCTATTTTGGGGTTTTTTAAATTGATTTCTCTACTTACTGATTACTCAGTTTGATTTTTCGGTTAAGGTTGCTGCACTACCTAAATCCATGAAGTGTTGTGTTTTTTCACCCTTCATTTTAGTCTATTTTTCTTTTTCCATGACTATAATCTTTTGATTCTTAAAAAAAAACTTCTTTTCTGCTTCTCTTGGTGTTTCTTTTGTTCTATTGTTTTCATTTCTGACAGACAAATATTCCTTATTTTTCTACAGGCAGATCAAAAGCACATACAATTTTGGGGTATTAGGAATCTTAGAAACTAATCAAAATACTCCCTAGTACTTCAATTTGTGCTTAAAATCCTTGCTGAATGGTTGTTCTGATGGGGAATCTGAAACTCAAAGACATTAATGTGACTTATCTGGATATAGAAAGTGGCAGAAATGCGATTTGAACTCAGATTCCTAAAGTCTAGGTCGAGTGATCTTCCTTATTACTATTCCATAGGTGAGTGTCTTAATAATAGAATGGGGGATTGAGTCTAATTAACCCAGTGGAAGAGAATAGGAATGCAATTAACAGGGGAAAGGCAAGTTTAAAGAGAAACAATACTGGGTTGAGTAGGAATAAGGGTTTTAGCAAAGAAATCAGGATATTGGGTTATACGACAAGTTTGATGAAGATAACACAGGATCTAAAGACACAGGATGCTGGGAATTATCTGGAAAGTCATATTAACGTAGAGCATTCAAGTGAGTCCTGACCAGGTTGTTACTTTTTTATTCATTTAATTGGAGGAACTGACAAATTTCAAGTTTTCTTATAAAAGATGAAAAAATAATTTGAGCCACTGGAAGAGTCTCTATAGCAGATAAGAATGAGATATCATCGACTTGCACCTCCATTTACAGGTGGTGGCTTACAGCCCCTCAAGCACCAGTAGCCTGGAAGTGACTGGAATACATGGATCTATGGCCCAGGGCAGGTGCCTCCTTGCCTCTGCCTTTTTTACCAACTCACAGTACATGTAAGACAGGGCAGGGATAGGATGGTCTGGACAAGCAGTTGTATAGTTTCATTGGGGAGTTGGTAACATACCTATGCTGAGGATAGATGATTGAAACTCCACTTAGCTTGTTTTCTGGGAGCAGGGAAAAAGAGAAAGCTCCTACTCTTGGTCATTGGAGCCCATCTTTGTTTCAGAAATGTGCACCTTTGTAGGCTGAAGAGTTAAAGGTTGGAAATTGCCACTGAGCCCTGCAAAAGAGGGATCTGGGAGTGGGTGCCCAGAGCATGGAAGATGTTTATGTAATACTTAGGGAAACAGGGTTACCACTGTCAAGAATTCTGTTTTTCCAGTAGTTTCTCCCCTTGACTGATGGAGTGCTGTATTTTATTTTATATTTTAGTGCTTGCTAGTTTACATGCACTTGAATAAGGTAGGGTCTACATTAAGAAAATTCATTGGATTTTATAATTTTAAAGTTTTAGTCTCTTCGGGAAAAATATTCCTAATAACATCATATACATTTGTTCTTTAACTTTTGTACATTTAGCTTTAAAGCATTTTAAATGTTTCAGGAGACTCCCTATACTCCCTATTTTAGGGTAGTGAAAGCAATAGGTTTTTCTTAGTGGATGGTTTTTATACTGAAGAACACAAACTACCATTTTTTAGTTACTTAGCTTAGTCTTTGAGCCAGGAATAGACAAAGGAGAGGGAATAATGTATCTTTTTACCTTGGTTTTGGTTATCAGGTTTGTTTCAGGTCAGGTAACAAAAGTTTTTTTCAGCTTTTACTTGGTTTTTCAGTTCAGGCTTCAGGACAGGCAAATGACAAAGACAAATTATTCTCATGCTCTGCCAGGATGTGAGAGGTCACTCTTTGATATGGAACCAAGAGTGAGCCTCCCCTCCACTGAGTGCTTCATAGTTTGAGAGAAGTGAGGGCAGAAACAGGTAACTAAAAGCTTTCCGTAAAACATGTCACATTTTAACTTTTATTAATCAAGAAACATCCTTTAATATACAACAATTCTGTACAATACTGTAATGGTGGATACACATCATTACAAATTTGTTAAAATCCACAGAGTGAATCATAATGTAAACTATGGAGTTTAGTTAATAATAATGTGCCAATATTGGTTTATCAATTATAAAAATTTACCACACTAATATAAGATGTTAATAATAAAGAAATTGTGCCTGGGAGAAAGAGAAGAGTATTTGGGGGATTCTGTATTTCTGCTCAACATTTCTGTAAACCTAAAACTGCTCTAAAGAAATAAGTTCTATTAATTTAAAAATAAGCAGGATGTGATGGTACACACCTGTAATACCAGGTGCTTGGGAAGCTGAAACAGAAGGATCACAAGTTCAAGGCCATCCTGGGTAATAAACATGTGCCTATAAAAAACTTATACACATTTCACAGCAAACCTATTCATAATATCCCCAAACTTTAAACAACCCAAATAGCCACCAACTGGTGAATAGAGGAACACATTTTTAGGACTGAATACTACTCAGCAATGAAAAGAAACAAACGGAAGCAACAGATGAATCTCAAAACTGTTACCTGGAGTGAAGGTGGTTCCAGTTACATCAACTCTAAAAACATAAAAGTAGTCCATGATGATGGACACTGGTTGTTCCTGAAGTATGGAAGAAGAATTGTTTGGAAAGGGAAATGAGGGAGCTTTATGGGGTGATGGAAGTATTTTATATCCTGTTTTGGATGGCAGTGACTGGGAGTATGAAGAAACCTTTTTAGGTTGTAATAACATTTAACATCTTGATCTTGGTTGTTCCACGGGTGTGCTTGAATATTAAAAATTCATGGAGTTACAAAAAATACTGATAACCAGTCTTTCACTATATTTTTAAAAGAACTGAACCAATCCATTTCATATAATCTTTGTCCTAAAGGCTTTCCAACAACCCTGGGCCTGGAGACCCTTGGCCTGCATCAGATGAGGACAGCTTTACTTTTAATACCAAGGTAAAGTTTTTTGTGAAATTAATTTTCTTTGTCTGAATTTTGTGTAGTGAGTACTCTTAAAATTTAGTAGTGGTGCAACTATTATCATTTTATATGGATAGCATAAACAATTTTATAGAATTATGACTAGTACTATTAGATTTTTAAAAATTTTTTTACTCTGGTAAATACTTTTAAGTAGTGGGGGTGAAAAATGGGCTGGAATATACACAGTGACAGGAAAATTGTTTTAAGGAAACCTTTCCCAGATTACAGGAAATATGAAACTTGGTTAAGGATTATTTCGAAAAGTATACCTTACTTTGACTTATAAGAATGTGACTATTATAATATTTATACCTAAATAAATCTTTAATGGATCCAATTAAGTATTATAGTAATCATGGGATCTCCTAGTGCATTTGTTCCAAAACCATACAGCATATAACATGTACTTTTTTATACATTTTTACTATAGTATCATTTAGTTTTTAAGAGAACTTTTCCTCTATTTTAATCTTGATTCTATATTTGGACAAAAATATCAGAAACTATGAAAATCTAGAAATTTAAATCTATTTCTCAAAATTTGTATTACAAAGAGATTGCACTGTGTTTTCTAAGTAATTCCATTAAACGTGTATTCTATTTATTCATTTAATAGAAGAATACATGCTCTGCCCAAAATAATAACCAGGTCTCAAAGCAGACTCTCAATAATCATATGGTAACACATTAAGAGTTTTATTTTTTGCATTGGAGTTTTTAAAAATATCTAGTCAAAGTCTTTATATCAAATTTTAACATCTCAAATTTCAGAGCTTTTTGTACTTAGTTGTTTAAATACTAAGATTAGCCAGGCATGGTGGTGCATGCCTGTAGTCCCATTATTTGGGAGGCTGAGACAGGAGGATCACAGGTTTGCAGCCAGCCTCAGCTATCAGTTACGTAGTGAGGCCATCTGCTACTTAGACCCTGTTTCAAAATAAAAAATAAAAAAGGATTGGGAGTGTAGCTCAGAGGTACAACACCTATGGGTTCAATCCCAATATCAAAAAGTAATAATAACTAAGGTTAAAGCTTCTGTAGAACTATGAGCTATTGGAGGTTAGGAGATACATGTAGAGCCGGGCGTGGTGGCGCACGCTTGTAATCCCAGTACTTTGGGAGGCAGAGACCGGAGGATCCGGGTTCGCGGCCAGCCTCAGCTCTCTCGCTCTCTCCCTGTCTCTCTCCCTGTCTCTCTCTCTCTCTCCTTAGTGAGGCCCTCCGCAACTTCGTGAGACCCGGTTTCAAAATAAAGTATAAAAAATAGGGCCGGGGGCGTAGCGCGGAGGTAGAACGCCCCTGCGTTCAATCCCCGGTACTGCAAAAAAAAAAAAAAAATAGGAGATACATGTATCCTGGAGCACCTAAAATAAGAGTTTTTAGGTTAGAAGAATTTTAAAAGTTTTGAGTTAGAATAAATGAACAGACAAATGAATTTCTATATAATGGAGTATTATAGGTAATATATGCATGATATATGTAATAATTAAGTCCATTGAAAATTTTGAAAATATGCCTTAAGTTTCTATTCCCTGTTACTATTGAGGATGTACAGGTTCAGGTAAGTTATCTTGATGAAATATCATAAATAAGAAGGAAACAACTTAGAGAAATGTCACAAATAGGAAAGAACGAATCAGAATATTCCTAGTATCCCCAACTATGATCTTAGATTAGGCTGTTGGGTTAAAATTTCTTAAATTTTTAGTCCTAGTCCATGATATATTAAATGTACCTTTTCATGCTATGCAATACTCTTTAGAATTCTGATGACCAATTCTTTCTCCAAAAAAATTGATGAAATATTTCTTTTTCCACTTTTCTTTATTTTAGTAATAATGCTATAGCTCTCAGGTAGTGGTGTATGACCATGTTTAATTAATCAAATTATGTATTTGATAGAAATAACACTAAACTATTGATTGCAATAGTATTTATAAAAGAGTAATTATACATATGTAAGTATTATCAGGGACATACTATAAACCAAAGTTTATATTTCCTTGCATACATTATGTTTAACATTCTCCTTTTCTTCCTTGGCATAGGCTTATGTTTAATTGACTGCTCATCTCCATCATCTATCTATCTATTTATCATCTATCTTTCATCTATCATCTTGTTGACTTTCCAACCTCCCTTATTTTTTGTAAATTATTTACCACTAGCCCAATTTTTTCCTTACAGACGACATTTCTTCTGTTTTTTAGTCCATTTCTTTCTCCATCATTGGAATATATAGTTATATCTTTCTGTTTAGTTGTTGTGTGTGGTTTTCACTCAACAATCTTTGTCCCATGGGATGTATTCTTATTTTTTTCTGCTCTCTTTATTGGAAGGAGCAGAATTATACAACCAGTTGTCTTTAGCTTTTTGACACATAGAATAGAAGCAGTTTCTACTGCTTACAATTCTTAACCATCTGAATGAGATACGACTAAAACTAAACTCTATTTTCTCTTCGAGAGGTAGTTTATATACACACGCAAAAGCATATAAAATATAAAAAGTAATTAAAATACATTTCTGAAAATCTTAGTGTTTTCAAAAGTACTCTAAATCACAGAAGGATACAATTTTTTCTAGGTTACTTTGGATAAAAACATATAGACATAAATTTTGTTCTATGCTATTTTGATTGATATAATAGTCTAATGCACATCATCATATAATTGCATAATTATCAACTAGAGGTAAGGGAGTGATACTTGGGGATATCTCCATCATCTCTCATAATTCTCACCACATGAGATGTAGGCTAGTAAATGGTAGAATTGGGGTTTGAATCTATATCTAAAAGAATGAGAAACCTGTGCTCTTTGTGTTAAATCATGATTTAATGGTGGATGTTATAATTACTTTATAAGGTTGGATATTATTATTCTTAAAGTTATTTTTTTTAGGATGATCCAAAAGTAAACCTAAAAGAACTATGGAAAGCTTTTCAGAAATCCAGGAAAAATGGTAAGCTATTTGAAGATTACCTGTTCTTGTGATTTCCAGTGATTTCAAATACCAGATATGTTCATGTACTCTTTACTTTGTTTTCATGTATGAAGAAGAAAAATATGGCATTTGGAAACCACAAAACATAAACTTATTTGAGGATGGTGATTCTGAAAATCAAACTAAAAAACAAAACAATAAAAGTGGTAAGTTGGTGAATATCTATAAAAATTTTCTATTAATAAATACTATTATAAAATTAAAAGTATATTAATACAAAATATAATTGCCATTTCTTTCAAATATTTATTTTGCTATCTATCTTCATGCTACCAATATTTTTCTGAAACTGCTTCAGCCTTCTGAAATTCTGATTGCTGTTACTAATACTTTAAAGAAATATACATGTGTGGAGATAGTCACTTGCATATGTATTTACATTTCACAGTAATTAGTGTTCTCATATCTTGACTACATTTTATATATATTATGTGTGCATTAGGATTAGGAGAAGAAGAAGAGGAAGATGTAGAGTCACCATGGGATTCTGAGGTATGTCTATTATTGTAATTGTTACTGAAATAAGCATTGAGTGATATCAACACATTAAAGGGGATGTTGTAGCTTGACTTTCTCACCTCTGCATATAAGGAATTATAATTCCTGCCTATAAGGAATTATTTCCTCATGTTTCTCAACCAGTAATTAAGAAAGTAATTGTGTGCAAGTTCATTACTACTACATAGGACAATTCAGTAGGATTTGTACTGTAGGACAATTTGTAGGATTCACTTAATAAAGCCAGTGTAATACAGTGAAAAACCTAAGGTTTAGAAGTCACAAGGAATCAGCTTGGATTTGGTTCTAAAGATGAACTTATCTAAAAACTGAAGAATTATTTCAGGTCCACCCATGGCATGTATGATTTTTGTGGTATATATGGATGTACAAAATTCTGAATGAGAAGAAGAAAGTTTGGACTGTGATTTTTTCAGCATGGAACTTGAAAGATAATTCTTGGAAAATGAAAGGGTGATTATTTTTGGATTGCCAAGTGTAGATCTGAATGGAACATCTCAGGAGAAGGAAAAGCATGAGCAATTGTAAATATGTGGGTCTGCAGTAACAGTTTGTATTTGTGCTGTTATAATTAAGTAGAATTTCCAAACATGAAATGCATTGAATACCTTCATTGCCTTCATGGCAGCCATGTTTGTAAGGTTAGTACCGTAGGTATAAATAATGATGACCTATTTGTTTTTTGTTTAGTTTTACTGGTGCATTTTAATTATACATTATAGTGAGATTCATAGGGATATATTCATGCATATGCACAACATATCTTGCTGTGTTTTCTATCCTCCCTTGCTGCTACCCTGGTCTTACCTCCTCATACATGCCAGTTAGATTGGTAGTGATACCTTCATATTAGGAACATAACATTATTTGATATTTCTTTCCTCAGGTCTCCTTTCTCCCCTCCTCTCCTCCCTTCTGCATACCCTTCTGCTATTCTACTAGTCACTCTCCTAAATTCATAGGCTATTTATTTCCTGTTTTCTCTCTAGCTTCCATATACTGGAGAAAACATACAATCCTTGACTTTCTGAGACTGGCTGATATTACTTAGCATAGTGTTCTCTAGTTATGTTACTTTTCCTGCAAATGACTTAATTTTGCTCTTCTTTATTCCTCAGTAAAATTCTATTGTGTCTACACCACACTTTCTTTATACACTCATCTGCTGATAGGCACCTAGGTTGGTCCCACAGTTTAACCCTTGTGTATTATGCTGTTATAAACATGGGTATGCATGTATCACCATAGTATTCTAACTTTAAATCTTTTGGAAATATTTATCTGCTAGGATATACCTAGCAGAGGCATATCTGGTTTTGGTTATACTAATTTACAGTTCCACCAACTATGCATAAGTCTTCCTTTTCCCCTAATCCTCACCAAGCATTTATTATTTTGTGTATTCTTAATGACTGTCATTCTAACTGCAGTTAAATGGAATCTCAGTATATTTTTGATTTGCACTTTCCTGATTGCTAATTAGGGTGGACATCATTTTCATGTATTTGTTGGCCATAATTTATCTAATATAAGCATTATATTATTTACACATGACATAAAAATATTTTCTTACTACATTTTCATTTTATTCAAACTTTTTTCCCTATTGGTAAAATGTTTAATAAAAAATGTGATTTTCTCTACCCCTTCCTTACCTAATTGAAGCATATTCTACTAAGCTATGTTTATACTCAACATGACATATTCCAATACTGAATATCTTATTTTAACATGAAAACATTTTTTGTCATTAGAGTTATTTCTAAAGTTTAATATACTCTATTATAGCAAATGGACTTACAAGAATTTGCTTACAACCAGGGTGCAGGGGTGTACGCCTATAAACCCAGTACTTGGGAGGCTGAGGCAGGAAGATCATAGGCTCAAGGCCAGCCTCAGCAACTTAGTGAGACCCAGTTTCAAAATAATAAATAAAATGAGGCTGGGGTGTAGCTCAGAGGTAGAATGCCCTGGGTTCACTCCCCAGTAGCATACACACAAAATATAATGTGTGTACACATTTATTGTTTTAACTGTCCTATTGAAATATATGGTTTTCAACACATGCTTCTTTCATTTATATGTGTCATGGTTTTTAAATTGGAAAATCAGATATTTACTTTGGAAGTGATTAGTAAATCATTTTGCCACTCATTTTGGTATTATTTTTAACAGAGTATCTCTGAGAGTCTTCCCCAGAATTGTGTTGGCCATTTATCCAAGGATAAAAATGAAAGAGAAAAGCATATAATAAATGAACATGTGGAAGGTAAGAACTCTAGCTTAGGAAAAACATTTAACAAAATGTTTATTTCAAACATGAACACTACTGTATTCTAATAACTAAGTAATGTCACCTATTAAATGCATCATAAGCAAAAGGAAAAGTGGTAATAAAAGGATAAATGGTAATAAATTGTATATCTTATTAAGTCTCAAAAACAGGTTAAATTGGAGCGTCACTGAAAGATCTGAATTGTTAGTTGCCTCTGAGATCTGAGGTGAGTAGGAAGTCAGGAAGAGAAAAGGTGATGAAGGAATGAAAGTTGAGACAGGTGGAGAGTAGAGCGTAAGTCAAGGAAAAGGAGGTGTTTGGATGTAGATGTAGTAGACGGGGTGAAATAAAATAATTCTTTAGAAAAAGGAAGAGCAGGATATTAGAAAAGTGGGAAGACTACAAAGTGATCTTCAGTTCCTAAAATTGTCCAAGAAGTAGACCAAATGTTCTCATCTCTTCCTGTCTTCTTCATTGTTGGGAGAGCATTGAGGATTTGAGTACCTGATCATGAAAAGCTGCACTTTACTTCCTAGTGAGAAATATAAACATATATTTCATACATGTATATAATTTTATATCATATAAAATGTTGCTACTTTACATGCCAGTAATATCGTACAAGCCAAACTAAGGATTGGAGAGGTCAGGAATAGCTGGATAAAAATTCCACAAGAATGTTTATGACTTCTTATGTACTTTCAGGGAAGAAATTTAGGCTAGATTAAAAAAAAAAGGAAAGCTAAGTTAAAAGAATTTGGAAAGAGACTCAGTGTAGACCAGTGCTTCTCCAATTCTAATGAATCACTGATTGGGGATTATGTTAAAATTGCACATTCTGATTCAGCATGTCTCAGACTCTGCATGTCTTATGAGTCCTGAGATCATATTCTGAGGAGCAAGGTACAGTCTCTCCCTTAGAAAGATCTGCACAGGTATGGGATAGTAAACAATTCAAGACATAAGAATATCAAGGGCAAACATCAATTTTGCTTTTATGTCTGAACATGTTTCTAGCAAGAGGAGAAAATGAAGAAATAGAAATTATAATTCCTGGGAACTGTTGTTATTTAAAGAGGAAAGAAATGATGGAATAATTCATAAAGATAATGTAAACTTTAAAGTCAAGATGTGTGTGTATGTGTGGGTGGGGATACTGGGGATTGAACCCAGGGGCAGTCTACCCCTGAGCTACACCCCTAGCCCTGTTTTATTCATTTTTAATTTTGAAACAGGGTCTCATTAAGTTGCAGAGGGCCTCACTAAATTGCTGAGGTGGGCTGCTGCACCCAGCTTATAATTGTTTTGAAGAACAGAGGGATAGTGTAGGGGAAAGGGGGAAGGAAAGAGATAAGTTGCAAATGTAATTTGGAGTTAATGATGAGGAAATGAAGAAACTCACTTCAGATTAGCCTTTATATTTGCATTCAAACCTAAGGTCAGGCTGTTGCTGCTCTAGGGTCCATCAGGAGCAGGAGGGAGTGCTACTGTGGGGGCAAACCACAGCCGCTCATTTCTTCTCCTTTTAAATGTCAGGCCTCAAAGATGTATATTGCATTAATCTTAGTTATTCATATGAGATTAATTTGAATATAGAAAATTTGGATGTTTTAATGATATTTAATTTTTAGTATGATAGTCATATCCTAAAAATACTTTAAAGACTAGCATGGTATACCAAACCAAACTAATTTTGGATACAAAATACAATATAGAGTTCATTCCTTGAGCAACAAAATTATTTTAGTAAATATTCAGTTATTTTAATATATAGCATGCTTTCAATATTTTATCACTCTGTGTCAATCCAGTTGTTTTCTCCCTTTTGAAAACTGTATTTCCACCAAGAAAGCTTATTATACATCTATTCCTTAAATGTAGTTCTCTAACTTTCTTACGTTAGTGCACCAGAAACTTTAAGAGGGACAAGCTGGACAATACACATAATGGAGGCATACTAGTAGTGCACATGGATATAAAGTCAAATGAACATTTTTAGTATTATACTGCAACATATCACAATTTTCCCTCTAAATTACTGGAAAATTTGAATAATATGATAATCCTTGTAGTTCCAGGGTATAAATGGTTATGATGTGATGTATATGTATGTGTATATGCATTCTTCTATCAGCCTTGACATTTACTCTCTCTCCTCTGACCAGAGATTACTATTCTCTCCATCAGTCAACTAGTTCACATTTGTATATGTGTAATTTCCTATCTTGGTTATGTTCATGGGAAACATAATCTCACTTTTTAAAACTTAACTGCATGTTTTATTAAGCCTATATCTTTATATACTCATAAATATTTTTCTGGTATATTGCTGTCCTCACCACAAAAAAGCCCAAATCCTGATTTCACCATTTTCAAAGCTCAGCATGAAGTATCAGCTTTATATCCCCCTGCATAATGTATGTTTGGCTTTATCATAGTAATATATGTTTTATTATATTCTGCTATTTCTTTTCAGGCTTTCCTGAAAAATATTCTCAATTGAAGGTAATAACTTTTATATTTTTACCTTGAATTATTATCTATACATTATATAAAATATATAATATTTACTAAATATCTTATTTTCAAACCCATCTAGGCTACCATTGAAATGAAAGATTCCTTTCCAAATAAAGCAGTAGGAACAAAGGATGTACAAACATTCAAATCAGGTGAAGTTTTGCAATACCAATTTCTCTGGCCAGACCTGTTTTAAAATATTTGAAATGCTGACAGTGACGTCTTCTCATTCCTAATTCATTTTTCCCTCCAAATTTGATGGATGGCTTTGACATAAATAATGCCAATGTAATTGTTGATAAACATATTTGACAAAATCAGTGAAATGCTTGCACCTATTTCTTTTTCTTTCTTAAAATATATACATATATGTATATATATGTATGTGTATGATATTTGTGTGTATACATGCATATATTTACATCTATGGATTTATTCCATATATTACATGTGGATTCATTCCAGGGTCTTATACATGATAAGCACAAATTCTTACCACTGAGGTATACTTCTAGCCCTGCTATTATTTCTTGATGAACTTGGCAGATTGTAGAAGCACAGACATTTAAAACAAAACACCTAAATGACTTCCTTCAAAGTTAGAAGATGTGAAATAAAAGATGCGAAATAAAAGTAAATGTAAGCAATTTAAACAATCCCTGTATTTCATTTCACACTGCACTTGATAACTTTTATAAAGTAATAGAATCTTTTTCTCCAGGAACCAAGATTTGTTCATTTATTCATTTAATAAAAGGTCATTCTACACTGTGCACTGATAATATTATATCCTAAATATTCCTGGAATCATCTCCCCAAATTCTGGCCTGTATCATCTTCATTTTGCACAGTTGGCTTCTACTAATTCATCTCCCTCCATTTATCCAGATGACCCTCACATTCCACCTCTGCACAGCAGTTTGAGTGATCTATCCCCAGTACAAATATTACCATGAACCACTCTTTAAAACACCCACATCCAACCACCTTAAAGTTACTCATGGGACTTTATAATGTGATCTATGCCTACTCGCCCACTATCTTTAGTCCTTTCCGGTCTCTATCACTATCTCTAGAGTTACTAATGCCCTCCTCACCAATAACTGTAATATGTGGTACTGGGAATTGAACCCCGAGGCATTCTACCTCTGCTCTATACCCCAGCCCTTTTCATTTTTTGTTTTGAAATGGGTTCTCACTAAGTTGCTGAGAATCTCGCTAAATTGCTGAGGCTGGTCTTGAACCTGTGATCTTCCTGTCTCACCCTCCCAAGTACTGGGATCACAGGCATGTGCCACTGTGCCTGGATTGTATTTTTAAATACATGCCCCATTTATTACTTGTCTTTCTCTCTTGCTACTGCCCTTCATGCTCTTACACTTTTCTGCCCTCTCTCACCTCACTATGTAAGTCTCAGAAGAGGCATTACCTCTAGAAAAGCCATTCCTTGTCACCTTTTATTTATATTCTTTTACCCCAGTGCTTTAACACTCAGCAGGAGCTCAATAGATAATTATTTAGGAAAAATAAAGGCTGTTTATACCAAGATGATTCAGAAGATTGTCCTCTCCAGCTCAGGACAAGGGACTGACCTGTTAAGAAATAGTTTACAGTTCAAGTGGTAATGATAAAATAGAAAACATGATAACGTATTAAGGTTGCCTCAAGGAAAGAGACATCTGTTTATCTAGGGAAAGGTAGTCATAATTAAGGAAGATTACACACAGCAGCCTGAGTCTTGAAAGAAAAAGATAACTTTGTCAAAGTAGTGAATGAAACCATTTCAGATATAAGGAACAGGGTGTTCATAGATAAAGGTGAAAAAAGTATAAGTAATTTTAGAAACCATTAATGACAAATCACATGCTTGGTGTGTTTTTTAAAATTTAGTACTATGAGATGGAAAAGAATGTACAGTATGCATTTATATGTTTCTATGGACTTTTTAAGTTTTTTTCTGAGAGCATGTTTATTGATGCCAAGTGGATAAAATTGTTTGTGTATCTTAAGAGATGCTGGTATACCACAAACCTGGTGATATTTCTAAATTCCTTGTGTCTCCAAGTAGATTATTGAAGTTTGGTATAATTAAAAGTATTTCCCAAAGAAGTATATATTCGGCTAAAGACTCTGCTTAATTTAAACTCTTCATTGGTTAAATAAAAATAAATTTTATTATTATTAAGTTTTTGTCATTTTCTATTCATTTTTATAAAGACCATCACTTTAACCTGACTGTTCCAAGTAGTTTATTTGAAGTAAGTGTATGGATTTGTCCACAGAACCAGACATAGAAATGACCTCAGAGGAAGGACAAAAGAGGCTTGATGTCAAGGAAAAGAATGAGCAGCTGGTGTGTAAATTTTAAATGTAAATACCTGCTTTCATAATGTTTTCTTTGCTTTAATAATATAGTAGTGTGCCGGATGATGTTACCTTTCAGATTAGCCTTTTTAGATTCAGTAGATCATAATTTAATAATTAACTTTTAACTTAAAATTTAGTCATAAAACTTAAAATATCTTAGAATCTATAGTAATTTCTAATTACATTTAATCCTTGGAATTGAGACAATTTTTCTGAATATTGTTTGTGCTTTCATTTGTATAACTTCCTTACATGACAAACAGTAAGATCAAATTTAAATATTGTGATTAAGCATTTGAAATTATGAACAACATAAAAGTGATGGCACTGACTAGTATTCGTGTTAAACAGTGTTGATTTCCAGTGGCCCAAAGTTGTAGTTTCACATGATGTGTCGTTTATGCCATGGCTTCAGATTTAATTCTGCCTTGTGGTCTTTAATTGATTTCAGTGTCTTTGTTGAGGAAGAGAAGAGAGTCATGAAGACAACCTAGCTACCTATTAAATGAGCCATACCTTCCATAATGGGATGTTATGTGTTAGGGTAAAACAGTAACTTTGTAGTTTGTACATTTCAATGTAGGAGGTTGGTAAATATTAAAAATGTTTTATCCTGGAATAGATTAGAACTGGAATTCATGGAGAGAGTCCATGAGCTGTGTCACTCTAGCATAGTATCAAATTTAAATTAAAATCAAGGAATTTATTTTTCTTTCTGATTTTTTCCTTTGCCCTTTCTGTTGTTGTTTCTTCCTCATCCCTTAACTTTTCAAATTGTTTGTGCCTAATCCAAATTTTTCTTGCAGAAATCCTTTCTTAGTGTCTGTTCTTTCAATCTACCTCTGCTCCATTGCTTGCATCTTTGGTTATAGCTTTATGCTTCCTAGCTGTGTGAGACTTTCAACTATTGTTGTCCCACACAATTTATTCTTCCATTTGTTTTCTCTTTCCTTCCTCTGAGTATCTGAATTTACAACCAATCATCTTTAGCATTTTGACACACAGAATAAAGATAATTTATACTGTTTGCATTTCAGTCTATCTAAATAAAATACCACTGTATCTAAACTCTTGATTTTCTCCACAAGTGGCATTTCATGCAAAAATAAATCATGCACACACATTCAAAATATAATGAGTAATTAATTTAAGTTTCTGAAAATGTTTCCTTTTTCAAGAATACTTGATTTACAGAGGGAGAAATCTATTCTAGGTTATTTTTAATGGGTTAGAAAATAGTCTAATGGATATCATAGTAGTTGAAGAATTATCAATTAGAAATAAGGGGAGTAATATTTTGGAGACATCTCCATCACTTCTTATAATCCTTACCCCTTGAGAAGATGTAGGATAGTAAATGGCAGAATTGAACTTTGAATCTATAAAAGATCGAGGAACCTGTGCTGTTTGTGTTAGTTCATGAGGTAATAGCAAATATTAGAATTACTTTAACAGGTTGTATATTTTTTAAATTTTAATTCTATTTTTTCTAGGATGTTCCAAAAGTAAACTTAAAAGAATTATTGAGAACTTTTCAGGAATCCATGACAAACAGTAAGCTATTAAAAAACTGCCTGTTTCTGTGCTTTTCAGTGATTTCAAATAACAGATATTTTCATGTACTCTTCACTTTATTTTCATGGTTGAAAAAGGAAAATATGGCATTGGGAAACCAAAAAACATAACTTTGTTTGAGAATAGTGATTCTGAAAATCAAAATAAACAAAACAACAAAAGTGGTAAGTTAGTGAATATCTATGAAAAATTTTCTACACTTAAATGCTACTATGCAAAAGTCTAAAGTGTCAATCCAAAATACCGGATTCATTTCTCTCAAATATATATATTTTTTGCTATCTTTATTTATGCTAGCATTTTTCTGACACTGCTTCCACTTTCTGAAATTCCTTTTTGCTCTGATTCATAATTTATTGAGTATACATGTGTGGACATAGACTTGTGCATGTATTTAAATTTCATACTAATTAGTATTTTTATTACTGTATCTGTAACTCCATTTTATATACATTATGTGTGCATTAGGTTTAGGTGGAGAAGAAGATGTAGAGTTACCTTGCGGTTCTGAGGTATGTATGTTATTATAATTATTACTGAAATAAGTATTGAGTGATATCAACACATTTAGGGGGATGGTTTGGCTTGACTTTCTCCCCTCTGCATATTCCTATAAGGAATTATTTCCTCACATTTTAATCAGTAATTAATAAAGTAATTATGTGTTAAATTCATTACTGCTGCATAGGACAATTCTGCTACTTTGTAGAATTCATTTAATAAAGGCAGTGTGGTGTAGTGCAAAAACCTAAGGTATAGAAGTCACAAGGAATCAGCTTAGGTTTGTTCTAAAGTTAAATTTATCTAAAAAATGCCGGGCGTGGTGGCACACGCTTGTAATCCCAGTACTTTGGGAGGCGGAGACCGGAGGATTGGGGTTCACGGCCAGCCTCAGCTCTCTCTCTCTCTCTCTCTCTCTCTCTCTCTCTCTCTCTCTCTCTCTCTCTCTCTCTCT